>JAODLI010059046.1:0-15457 GCA_027575585.1 Percopsis omiscomaycus | reverse complement strand
TTACAGCCTACAGTCGCAAGAGGTTTCGGGCCCGCTCCCTAAAAGTTACATAGTGCAATAGCAGGCATTCCGGGCGCGGAGTGGCAATGACAGACGTGATTCTATTACAGGTCAGTGTACCATCAAAATGAGTTTGAAGCTAATATTTT
Source organism: Percopsis omiscomaycus (assembly GCA_027575585.1). Taxonomy (NCBI): domain Eukaryota; kingdom Metazoa; phylum Chordata; class Actinopteri; order Percopsiformes; family Percopsidae; genus Percopsis; species Percopsis omiscomaycus. Next base: position 15,308 of record JAODLI010059046.1, on the reverse strand, counting down.
AAGGTAAAATGTTACATATTGTTTGATTAAGTGCCTCCCAGCTTTACATGCCTTTAATAGCCTGTGTAAAGTTAACATTTTTCGTATTTGCCGCCACCCTATTGGCTCCAGGACACATAGAACCAGCAGATCCAGGCTATGGCCCAGTGCAATCACAGTTTGATTAATGGCCAGGACCTAACATAGCCCCATCTTTCCAACTCTGTGGTTTTAACCCTTCTTAAAAAGTCACAAGAAAAGGTTACTGTAAATGTCATTATGAGCCTCATGCAACCTCACGGCTACAGTTCCTTCCTCTGAATAAACCACAGTTAAATGTCATTCTTTTAACATTTTGTAATGTTGCACTCGTGATCAGCTCCAATGCGAAGGGTTATATTTTAGCCTTTTCTGAATTCTTAAGGAAAATTGTTTTTGGTTTTACATGTATTACTCTAACACAAAAGGTCTCACAGTGTGAGCAAATCAGTTTTTTTCGTAGAAAATGATTTGAAGATATCTCCCAGTGTTTCATTCAGTCCAGTGTTTGATGTCAACCTCATATGTTAGAGGGAGTTAATCCCTCAGTCTTCTCCTACTTGAGGACATGATAACATTTTATACTGTGATAGATTTGCTTTTATGTTCTCTGCATGTGAGTACATCTACACGGGAAGGAGTCAAGCATCCAGCATCTACTGTATAGTAGATCTATACAGGTGGTGCTGAAGTAGGGGTGGGTAAGTGCACAGCAGCAGCAGTGACTCAAATAGATATGGGGGCAAGTGAAGCCATTTAAATGTATCGTCCTTTTGGTGCAATCTCCTGATTGTCCACCAATGAGCTGCTACCTGTATACAGGGCTATACAGTGCTGATGTTTGCGTACGTCTGGCACAAGTTGCTCGGACCTGCAGAGAACTGAGCTACTGCATCCGAGTTTTCCGACGATTTTAGGAAACTTTGAACCATTATTATGAATAATTTTTTTGACATGTTTTGTCTAATTGCGCCAAAACCGTAACTGGCTATAGTGGGCTATGGGCTACAGAAGCCTATGTGAACATTCGATACAGCTCTTTGTGGTGCGTTCAAAATACAGCAAACAATGTGAAAGTAGTTACTCCTGTGCTATAGTCGAGCCTTCAGAGGGGGGTTTCTGAAGTGTAAGGGTATGAGTAGTTAACGTATCAAGAACAGCCACAAGACACATCTGTAAGTGTTGATGTTGTTAAATGGCGCCTGAAATCCTCAATGAAGAACACTAAAGTGCAAGCTCTCACCTTATTAGCTTGCCTGGTGGAACTGGAGCTGTTTTTGTTTCTGTCAACAAACAAACACACACAAAAGATACACACAGGCTAAGAGTGGTGTACTGATGCAGTGATGTTGGCAGTGCGCCCAATAAAGACAAGCTTTTAGTGATTTAGTCCACACACATGTGACATGTTCCCTCTCTCTCTGACTTTTTCTCATCTGCACTCTCTCATTTGCCCTGTTCTTTCCTCTCTCATCTCTCCCATTTCCCCCTCCCTCTCGCTGTACTGTAGTTCTTTCTCACTTTGACCCCACCCGTTTCTATTCTTGTCCATCATCACACTAAAATATTATGCTCTGGTCCATCTCTCTCTCTCTCTCTCTCTCTCTCTCTCTCTCTCTCTCTCTCTCTCTCTCTCTCTCTCTCACAGAGCATTAACTTTTCAATGACAATGAAACATTGTCTGGCTCTATGCCTGAGGATGTACATAAACACACACAGGTGCAGACACACACACACACACACACGCCGGCCGCCCACACGTTAACAGACGAACACCGGGGAGCAGTCGAAATAAACAGACGCGCAAACCCTCATCCACTCTTTCCAGAGAATTCCTTTAATCATCCATACAGATAACGGCGTCGGCGATTGATTTTTACGGGGCCGGTGAGGAAGTCTGGTCCGGGTCCGGTTTAACTACTGTTTTCTGCTCCGGGCTAGTGCTTCTGTTCTCCATTCAGCAGCCACTGATCCAACGATAATAGTGTCTGCGTATGTGATCATGACCATACGGTGCAGGAGTGTGCACACTGCACTGGTGTGTTTATGTGTGTGTGTGTGGGTGGGGGCGTGCACGAGCGCCTGTTGCGAAAGTGTCGTCCATAAACGGCGGGATGCGCGGGAAAGAGAAAAAGTATAATCTAGCAGTAATGGAACATGAAACCGAGCAGAAAATTGCCAAAAGAAATGACTCCTGGGGAGGGTGTCAGCTCCGATGAAATAAAGCCCCTCATGTGTGGCCTAATAAAGGCAGACAGAGGGGCTAATACACACGCAGACACCCTTATTCTGACACACACACACACACACACACACACACACACACACACAGCTGAAGCTAGGCCAAACACTCCAAATGCTGCAATCAACTGCAGTACTGTAGATCCCAAAACAGGATCCCCAGACAGAGTTCTGCCCCTGCCCCCACTAATGTGACATTGCAGCGGACTGGTAACTGTTTTTCCTCTGCATTACAGTATGGCCTAAACATACAGAGACTACCTATAGATTAAAAGGCATTCTCTGGTGCGGTTTTATTCATAAAATAAAGCAAAATGTAGCAAAAACAATATGGATGTGCTTTACCTGTTCCATAATCGCTAGATGCATATGATTACTATAATCAATGTTATGAAGAATTTGGAGACATTAGCAGAGAGCCAATGTAAGTTTAACATATACCGTAGATGTTGCCTTTATCACAGCCTTTTCTTGTTTAAGACAAACACTAGACACAGTTGCTCACAGATCCAATCGGTGAGCAGCTTGTTTGTTTGAGTTGATGGTGGTCCCATCGCCTGCTAATGACATTTGGCTGACACCTACTGGCACCGCCTCTATCCCCAACACACATGCACGGAGGGTTTCCAGACCGACGCGCAGACCAGAGCGAAATTGCGGCGCTTGCAGAAATCGGGCTAGCCACCCCAGAGGTTAAACGTTCCGGACCTTAGCGTGTGTTCGCAGTGTGGCACCCTGGTCTTGTCATCATGGGAGGGACAATTCTATTATCTCGCACCGCACGGGGTCTCAGTTAGGCCAGACTTACCTACCTGTGCGCGTAGTGTTTTGACAGTGCAGCTGGAATGGTCCCCAGTAGGAGGGATGAGTTATAATACTCACACACACACACACAATGTGTTTAAACAATCCAGGTGGATAGAGTGAGCTGTGGCGGCACCGTGGACTGTCCTTGACCCCGCCATTGCTCCGGTGGATTCGCTTTATCGCCTCCCGTAACGGAGCGCGCTCCTCTGCCGTGCAATGGCTGGGAGGTGCGCAGGTCTCTGTCAACCTATAGCCGGTAAATAAAAGGCTGGAATCCAATAGCGGGGCATATTGTTTGCAAGCATCTGGAGGTGGCAGTTTGCTGCGCGGCTCCAGACAGACTGCTCCCAGCGGGAACCCGGCCCAGCAGCACGCCTGCTTCATTGGCATGTGTGGTGAAGCATAGATAAAAACCTTATTCTAATGGCCGAGAAGCGCAGAAGAGAAGGACAGGTAGACAGACGGGGAGAGAGGGGGGAGGGAGGGGGGAGAGGGAGGGAGGGAGGAAGGGGGGAGGAAAGAGTGAAATATTGATGAGAAAATGCAAGGCACGGAAATAAAGCTCGCAAACACGCGCACGCACTCGCGCACATCAGGCAGGGAACCGAGTCATGCCGATGTGTACGTGCACTGTGCTCGTGCACATACACAAAGACTCAAACACACACACACACACACAGGGGATATTTTTTAATAAAACCATGACTCGGCAAAAAAAAATCCAATCCACTTTCCCAGAAGTGCTTTTAAATGATCCAAAATAGTAACAGGCTATCTTCAGGCTTGATCTACTATATACTACGCGAAGGTGGCGAGATTTCTTTTATAGGATTTCTTTGCTGAATAAGACCCAAAAGACTTTAATTAATCTTTCTTCACTGAGCGACGATCAGGTTAAAGTGCCAGACTAGGCGAGTGGAGAGCTATTGTGTCCTTGAGAAACACACACACACACACACGCACACACACACACAGAGCATAGAGTTCTAGCAGATTCTTAGTTTTAAAAAAATGCATCCGGCAATAGCCAGAGAGATGCTACTGTGAAGCCATCTTCACATTCAAATACACAACATATGTTAACATATGTGTGTGTGTTTGTTTGTTTGTAAACGCTTACATTTGTGTCCATGCACACGCATATTTTACAGTACTGTATGCATGAATGCCCCCGGGGGACCGCGTGTTTGACTGAAGAAGACAGGTGACCTTTTATAGCAATACACTTCCCCTTTTCAATAAACATTTAAGGGAGGGGAAATTAAATCAGATGAATACAAAGGAAAGAAAACATTAGGTACATAGTAACTCTTTCAGCATTGCTAATTTAATCCTCTATTCTCCAAATGAGGCCCAGAGTGACCTCAATCTCCGATGTAATTAGTTTTGTTTTGTGCCACATTTTTTTTTCTTTTTTAAAAGGAAACACATTGGAGCAAACAGGTGTGCAACCGATAAAGCCTTCCCCTTGGGTCAAGGTGCGATGGCCAGCAGTACGTGAATGTTGAAACAGAGCTGGTAGGAAATGAAATGCTTTCCAGACAAGCTGGAAAATGTTACTACTGACGCCAGAGTGGTTTTTAAAGAAGCTTATTGTTGTTTTTTTCTTGTTTTTTTAAAAAGCACCTTCAAGGATTATTTGGATTTATCACAATTAAGCTGTTTTAAGACTTATTATGTCTGGACACCAGAGAAAGAAGGGATGAGGGAGGGAGGGAGAGAGAGAAACAAACACATCAACCTGTCACAGAGGAGCAATTACCTGGCTGATTAACTATCCACACCAGACCATAGCTGTGTCTCAATTCAAAGGCCGCATCCTTCAAAGAATGCGGTCTACGAAGGCGTGGCCTTCTGGGACTGCGAAGACCGAACCAGACCAAACCAAGCATTGTTAAATGAAACTGTCTTGTCTATGGAGCTGATCCTTGCCTCGTGAAGCGTCGCTGCTGTCGCCTAGCAACGTTGACAGCTGCAGGTAATGACACCGCTACGCTACCAAAGGTTCTAGAGCCAGAAATTGTTGTTTTATTTTTTTATTTTACCATACATTACATTTAAAAACATACTCCTTCGTCGGTGCTTGGTCCGCCATATTTCTTTTAAATTTGTCAATCGTCACCGGCGCACAATGAATCTTGGGATAGGTTTGGCCCTGAAGGCTCCCAGCCTGGGAAAAGCCTTTAAATGCACATGCACATGTGTGTTTGTGTGCTTGTGCAAGCTTGTGTGTCACGGCCAAATCACTATGGAATACATATCAGCCACAGGGAACAAGGGAGTGCCAGTACCTAAAAGTGTTGTAAATAATGAAGATGTGCCACTCTCCGATGTGGCTGTTTGATTCCAAAGCGGGATTTCTCTCTTTTGCAAAAGCACATGCAAGATATTTGCAGTGAAAATAAACTTTATGGAATCTATTTTTTATTTAATAGCTTTAATGACATTTGCCTTGAAGTTAATTTATAGCTGGAGATAAACAAATTAGCACTACTGTAATTCTTAAAAGATTAACAATGTGAGTCTAATGCATATGAATGAACACGACTGCCATTTATTATATTAATGCCTTCAGAAATTATGCAAACAAATCTGGGTTTTGTGCGGCACAGTGGTCCATGCCACAGGTCAGAGGCTAAATGTAACTGTCAGGGGTTGAGTGGTGAGTGCTAACGGAAAAGATGACTAACGGAAAAGATGGAAATGAATCAAAATCACGAGCTCTAGCTTGGCACTTTAATCTAAAACAGTCACAATCAACAGGCTCTCGGCTGTTACGCAGGTCAGCGACAAACCATAACCAACAAAGACACCTAAAACAATCCCCAACATACAGACCCACACAGGTGCACGCGATGTGTGATTAGGTGATGATGAGTCCGGTGTGTAGCTGGGGTGCGTTGGGGATGTGGACAGCTGCAAGGCCGGTGGTTAAAGCACACCGGGAGGTAGAACTCCTGACGTTACAGTAACTAAAGCAAAAGATATAGTACAGTACATGTTGTGTTTTTCACAATAAAGCAGGAGGCAGCATCCTCTATAAGAATGTCTGCTGAGATGAACATTAAATGCTAATGGGGACTAAAGAGAAGAAGACGTGTGTCCAATTAAAATAGCCGATTATGCTTTTACAGGAAATGTCAAAGACGGCAAATATATTTTTACTGCTCTAGAGAAATTAAGTTGCATTATGGGTAGATAATGGTTTGAAATGTTCAGTGTCATTTAACTGCAGCTCACTTTTCCAATTCAGTTGGAGTTTGCCTACAAATGGCTCTGTAGCAATGAACAGGCTCACACGAGTAGCTTCGTACAAGCAGAGCGTGTCTGACAGGTTAATTCCCAATATTAAAGTGCATAAACAAAAAGGTATAGCAGGCTCATGCACTCTCAGAAGGATCCGACACGGCTTACTTCCGTGTTCCGTTCTGTGTCTGACTTACTCTGCTCTCGGTGCCTTCTTATGTAGGGAGACAGATGATTAGCTCAGTTCCCTACACCTGTTCCCTGAACCACGCCCCCGACACTCTCTCCCACTCAGACATCGCTAGACCGCGCCCACACCTCCAGAGGCTCGATGAACACACTTGTGATCTCGGAAGGATAGGAAGACCGGTTACCTTAGCAACCTGCTGCCTTTTGCTCCCGTTCACTATGAGACTTTTTTGGACGCAGCACGCAGGAGAAGACAGACAGCCTGGGTCAGCTGGGTGAGCAGGTTAGACAGACATATTAAACACATGGTGCAGCTTGTGTGTTCAAATAATAATTAGAATAACAGTTTTACCAACCAAAACGTGTCCTAAAGTCAATGGCGCAGTATTTTTTAGGGCGCAATTATCAACATAGGCGGGTGCACAAAGCGTGCACACTCTCCCTGCTACACACACAGGGACACGCAGCACCACACAAACGTTCAAATTGGGCCCAAAGACACAGGCAAGTAGACACACGAGCCAGTCCACCGCACGCACACACGCACGCACGCACACACACACACACAATGCAGATACATCGGGCCCTATCTTACACCCGGCGTCACAGATACACATGCACGTGCGCGGACACAAGCACACACATACAGCCACAGTTCGCAGGTTTATTGGGGAGACGTGCACACGACGCACACTGTACAAACACACGCGCAGAAGGGCCCACGCGACCCACATGTGTGCTGATAAGTAGCGAGGCGCTTAGAGCGCAGCAGGAGGGCCGATCCGTATCAGAACGCCTGAGACATCAACATCCACAAAACACTCTTCACATTTCTGTTTGAGTCGTCGCCCCCCCCCCTCCCCCCCTCCCACCGCCGTAGGGAACAGATGAAGTTTACAGCGGGAAAAAAAAGGCACCAGAATTAAGAAGGATGAGTTCTGATACGACGGCTAGACACAGACGGGCTTGGAAGACACACAGGACATTGTGACGAATCGCATTGTAATAAGGTGATTTAAGACGAGTATGTTATTGTGTTCCTTTTGCTCACTGTGCTGTTTGTGATGTCTCCTATGGTTTCGATCACAGCAGCAGGCTGATTAGCATAACCACGATGGGCGATTCATCATGCTCTCAGATAAAAAAGGGGATGTGTTCTTATTAGGGCGATGCTAAGTGGAAAACACAAACACGCACACAGAGTAGCCATGTGAAGGTCTCCACATAGCCACTATAAATCAGACAGCTCTCACTGACACTCCACCTGGTGAAGAGCTGATGGCAGGGAAAGGCAGCTGCAGCCGCAGACAGGCCCCTAATGAAACCATGGTTACACCAGAAGAAGAGGTGGAGAGGTAACCCGGTAAGACCCTGCTGCGTTCCGCTCCACAAATCAGTCTGGAGGCGCTCCGTTAACCGCCGTTTGCTACAGAGGCGTGTCAATCAAGTCATTAGCAGCTAGCTTAGTCTCTTAGCTAATCATAGGTGTGTTTTGGGTGTAACATGCAATAAACCAGAGTGTCATCTGCCATTCCCTTAAAGAGCCAGGTGTGCTTGCACCTTTGGGGAATTGCTTATAATGGTGCATTTGCCAAGTAGTAAGAAAGAACACCTCTCTGCAGAGGAAACCTTTCATCTTTGCTTGTTTGTCCGATGCTGTGTGTCCCTGTGTGTGTAACGAGCAGACGCGTGTTGTGCACACGCCTATGTAGGTCCATATTAGCCTACTACTTTTAAGGTTGCAACGATTATTTTGATAATCGATTAGTCTGCTGATTATTATTTTGATTAATCAATTAGTTGGCTTGTTTTAATAAAATACAAACAATACAAAAATACATACATACAAATATATATATATATATAAAAGTTAGATATTTGTGCATAAAATGCATGAAATACAGACTGCAGTGTTTTTAGGTTTGAACAGGTTTTCAAAAAACATTTAAAAAAACACATCGGCTTTTTAAAAACAAAAATAAAGGTATTCATAAAGCCCCCCAGATAATTGTTTCTCACATTACAATGAAGTGATAATGCGTGTCACAGTGTGTGTTGGGTTTCGACCACTTCAGTTCTAATTAAAACAAACAGTATTTGAATAACAGAGAATAGAGAAACCCACCGCAAGGCAGTCTTGCGTCTTACAGCATTAAGAGTAAAAATAAATGAAATTCACTATTATTTTATATTAGAACATTACTAGTTATTAAACTTGAAGAATTCGGAACAGTGTGCTTGACATAGACCAACTAATAGCTAAAGAAATTCGTTGCCAACTATTATTGGTGCCGATTTTTGTTGACAATGTTGATAAGTTGTTGCAGCCCTACTATCTTGATAATGCACCCTTAAAATAACAGTAACATACTTCGCGCAATCGCTTTCCACTGCTTAAAGATAGCAATGCGCCAATAAAGCTCCTGACCACACCTAATTTTAAGACCAACACGCCCAAGTGCATTTACTATTTAAACAACGAGGGCGCTGGACGGGAAAATTACAACTGCGTCGGTCTGAAACTAGGAAAGACTCTTGCGTCACACTTGGCACCGTGTGTAAGATCTTTCTTGGGAGGAAAACTAACGATATAATTAAATGTAGACAGACGATAGGAAAGCAAATGCCCATCTTATCAGCGGCCTGACAAACTGTCAAACGCTCGCCTCCATTTGTACTTAACAGGGCCGTGGAGATAGTGACAACACAATGAAAGGTAATTGTAAGGAGGTGGGCACTTAGGTGACAGAAAGTGTAGACAGCCAAGTTGGAACAAGAGAGACAAATGAAGTCTTAGTTTTTTCAAAGAAGAGCTAGCTAAGAACTAATTCGACCCGACTTATTTTCTGAATAACACAAGATCCATATATCTGGATGCCCAAAGTTGTAATTCTTATTAGTCTGCTGGAGAAACTGAAACCCTGGATAATGCAGCAGTAAGCACAAAGGCTGTTTCACATTCATAAACACATTCTGTTGGTTAGACTTGTCAATCCACAGAGAATTCCATCATCTAATCATGCCAACATGAGTTACTTCAATCAAAACACAATTTTCATAAAGCAATATTAAGAGATGAAAAAGGATAAAACATGATTTAAACATGCAGCAATCTTGAAAATCATGTTAAATACTAAATGTAACCATAGTAGGCTGTAAAGCAATGTACAGCCAGGATAAATTAACACACATGCATACCCACACAACATAGCCATCTTGAGACCTTTGTTAATTATTCACATTGGTCAACAATCAATTTTTAATTGTGTTTACCTCACGTTTTCCTCACAGTCGATTCTGTGCACATCCTTTATTTCTGAACAAACACAGACAAGTAAAATACCTACAAACAAAAGGATGAGGGGGGATGAAATTAATACAGTAACCAGTGAGAAAACAGCCATAATATTACATTGGTACAAAGGATTTAAACCAACGTACCGTGATGGAATCTCCTCACCATGTTGTCATTTTTAATAGATCACGTGTTATGGTGTCCTATGCTATGCTATAAAAATAGATTTGTTTAATAACACAATGCGTATGATTTCCAAAATGTATTTACTATATACCGTAGGTTTTACCTCTACTTATGTCTTTCTTAACACAAACAAAAACAATGTAGCTTTTCCTGCTTGAGTTTAACGCTTGGCCCATTTGTAATAAGTTATTTAAAAAAAATAACTTTACGATAGGTTGTCAGAAGCCCAAATACACCCTTCTCATATCAGTTCTCAATATCTCATCTGATCGAACCTGGTACTCTAAGGTATTTTTAAACTTAGACATACTTTAGATTAGTATCTTGATATGCCACTTGGTCAATTGAATGCTGGGATGTTTTTGTAATTTTCTCATTTCCCGGCGCGTCACGACATTCGTGCCAAAATGGGCGTGGGGGCGCAGTAGAGGGTGTGTCAGTCAAAATCAGGTGGCGCAGTGCTAGTTAGGTGTCAAATCAAAACAAATATTGCGCTAGCGTTGCCAGGTCAGACCACGTCTTAGCGCAGACGCAGGTGTTGTGTGGCAGTTTCCGGGTTTTAGGCAAAGGTGCACTAAGCACATACCAAATCACACTTTTGTGTATGTTATGTTGGCCTATTTCGTGAATAACTGAACTGATACTACTGTACTTAACCTTTTTTAATCACAAAACAAAATATATGCACGTGTATCATGGTCTTTTATTAGAGGTGACATATTTGTTTTGACAGTTTCCTCCCGGGAAAAAACGTTTCTGCCGGTCTGGACCGTCTATTACGAAATTGGCAGTTCGCTGACACAGAGAGCGCGCTGCTGTAAAAGGGAATAAGAGGAGCTGATTTCATTGGCCGTAATTGAGGACAGCCCCCACCACTCCTACTGATAATTTATTCATTCTAATCCAACACTTTCACAACTGCGCTGCCGTTGCGCCCGTTTACCGCTGTCCCGAAATTAGCCAAAAAGTATTGGCCACACCTTAGATTGACTTGCACCATGCGCCTCTGCTTGAGCCTTGACCGGGAAACTAGGGACCAACATGTCAGAATTCACGGAGTCTATAGGAACGTGGTCTGTTCACACTAATCTTAAAGTCTGAAGGCATGGTTAAGAAAGAGACTGTGTGTTTTCTCCCTCTCTAAATGTATCCAAACTGCTATGTTTTGTATCGTCCTCACTTCATTTTCACCTATGGGCCTATAGAAGCCTCACTCTCTGGCGCGCTCACCCTCAAGCTTTTTATATCAACCTCTCGCCCTCGATCCACTGCCCCATCTCACACATTGATGGTGTTGAGGAAAAGCCAAAGAAAACCTGCCTCAATTCCGATGAGACTGCCTGGTGAAATGAAGGTCAAAGAAAAACAAATCTTAAGCTACAGTATCTGTTAGGCTTTGTGAGAGATATATTTTATATCTAGTTTTATCCTCTCCTTTTATTTCCTAATGGTTGGTTTTCTGAGAGAGAGGCGCGGTGTCCATGGATGTATTAGGAGAACTGGATAAGGCGTGTCAAAATGGCCACCGTTCATTTAAATGGAAACTGCTCACTCAGCACATTCTGTAAGAAGGAGAGTGCTTCTCCCGACTTGCGTGTGTTCGGACAGCGGTCTAGCGAGTCTCTCGGGACCAGCCATGTGCATTAGCGTCTTCTGTTCCCGGTGTGCATCCACTAATCCATGCTCATACATATTTTCTAGCAATGGGGAATAGGCTTTTTGGGTATTTGGCTGCAGTACCAGCGTTGTCCACCATACCAGACAGGAAGCAAGATGACACTAACGGAGGGGAGAGATTGTATTGGCTAGTTTGATGGTGTTTGTTTTGAACTAACTTTACCATACACCACTATGGTGACCTGCAAAAGTCTAGAGATTGACATTAGCCTCTTAACACCACACATTCAATGATGATTCAGTAGCTATACCACTGTCAAACTGAAAAGCAAAAAAACAAAAAACTTAATGGGTGACTTCTTACAGTTGCGTCAAAGCGCCTGAGACCCGGACAGAAAATGTCAGCAGGCTTTTAAGTTAGAAAGACAAGCCATAACAAAGAGTTGGTGCGACACAGCGTTTTAATATTCCATCTAGCCTACACCCTCAGAAATGTCATCGCTGCTCCGGGCTTGGCCTGATTGAAATGCTGCAACATGATTACAGTCATCATCAGTTAGGGGCTAAGATTTGAGGATACATTTAGTGGAAAAGCTCTTAAACACACACACACACAAACACACACACACACAGTACCTTTGGAGGCATATTTCCTAATGACATATTCACATATGCATTACAGCAAATGGAAATGCTCTGGCAGTGAAAACACACTTTCAGACGAGAAAAGTGCCAGAGGTCCGTTGTTCTTGCTGTCATACAACCAATTTCTCCACCCGTGCTTTTAAAGCCTCTTTCAAGCCTCGGTCATAAGACACTCTTATGCAAATGACGTGATAATGGTAGACAAGTGTCTTCAAGGCAGATGCCGGTGCACTGATGGTGGTAATAAACAATGATTAGCAGTTTGAAAGATGAAAGGTAGCATGGATTTTAGAAAGCAGAGCTCAAGTGGTCTATGTATTATTTGAATACTGTTTATTAGAATTTCTTAATATATGTTGAGTCATAGGTTTTGAGTCTTTTTTGTAATACCCTAAAATTGTAGTCCATTAAATGACATCAAAAACTCTGTTTATGTGTCTGATTTACTCCAATCAGCAAAGATTATTCTGTAAAAGACAAGCCAACCTAAACTCCTATTGAACTTGGTTACATTGGCAATGAAAATGAACTGCAAATTGATAGAAAGCTTTTAAATTAAATTGATTATTGTTGTGGTTAGTGTACGCAAAGAGAAAAGAGGGAAGATTCAATTAAGTAAAGTCAAGTAAACAGAGAAATAATCTTCAGATGCTAGTTCTGAGTACGGCAATACTGGGGGTATTGCGCTCTTGACTGGAAATATATATCTATTGATCTATAGGAGACATTATTAATATAATCATTATCAATAATTACAAAATTTAAAATTATACAAAAACAGCCGTTTTTGCTAACCTTTCCACCCAATGTAAGAAAATAGAAGGCACAATTTCTTTCACTTTCAAAATGCCTGCCTTTCTCTTGACATGTAGCCTTCCTGCCGGATTCCTGCCAATTAAAAAAGCTGATTCTTTTTGAGGGCCTTTGAGGGCGGTGGGAGGAGATTAGGTGATCTGCTCAAATAGGCGTTAGAGATTAGTACTATTTTAAACCCATTTCAAATATTCCAAAACATAAATTTATCACAGGTTGTGATACTTTTACACATGACACTTTCTGTATAACTGACAGTAGGCCAACAGAGGCTATTCCTGAGTTAAATACACATGACTGACCAATATGCCTGTTAAACCTAACAATGATAACCATAAAATGTAGCATATTTTACTTTTGAATATCTGTCAAATTAGACCTTCCCGTGTCAGAAGTTATTGTCAAGGCTCAGTGTCTTATATTGAAGGTAGCTGTTATCTGACTCTACGGTGAAAGCCAAATCAGTCAAAAAGTATTTGATGTATTACACTCCTCATCACGTAGCTATCTGCTAAAGAATTCAAAGACAAAGTGCCTTTCTCTAGAGTGATTTAGCGGGTAATTGAGGATTTTGTAGAAAATTCAATAAGGAGCTGTTTATGCTTTCGAGATTTAAATAAGTGACACGTGTTTTTCTTAAAGACAGCTCCCTTGCCTGAATGTTTAAAATAAAATGATTATACTTTAGTAGACTGCGGTGTTTTCTCTGTCTGCAATAACATGCAACTCTTTTGGCCGGGTCTAGATTATAAGAAAAGGTACTGCGATGTGTAAATTAAATTCAAGGACAATCAGGGAGGGCAAGATAGATAAGGAGAATATATTAAAAAAAAAGGAAGGACCTTAGTGGAGCTAGGCACTAGTCACATTAACTGTCAAAATACACAGCAGTTCTGACTCGACTCACAGAGAAGCCTACGTGACTATGGACAGAAAACAGTAAATAAGAGCAGGCCCACTTTATACAGCGCTTACAGATATGGTTCCATGGATCCCAGGTATGAATTCTTTATAGCGATCCGTCATTAGTGCTAAGCAAAAAATCCATCATGGCTGACTATAAGGTTCCTGGAGGCAAATGTCTTCCTTGTGAAGACAGGGACCTACCAAATTTGAGATGAATAGGTCAAACTAGGTGAGTGGCCTTTCAATTAAAAATGTATTCATACATTTTAAATAAAAATCGCTTGTTATAGCTTCAATATGAGGCAGATGCATAATATTCTAATCAGTTCATCTTTGATCAACATCTTTGCATTGTGCAACATGGGCACAATAAACAATAGCAGGGTCTTGAGGTTATTCAAAGCGGTGATATATATGGCACTTGAAAATAAATACTTTCCATTTCACATTTCAATAACCAATAAAGGCGTTTGTTTTCTGGCTGTCAAAATGGTGGTACTAAATACAGTATGGTACCAAACAATACATCTCCTCTATACTTTGGTGATTTTACTTCTTCTTTATGTATCACAAGTATGGTAAGTAGGCTATTGTAACATCAGGCTACATTAGCTAACAATGGGACATTGGGACATGAGTGTAGTCCTGTCGGATCCCTATCGCACACTGCCAGGTTAATAGCAGGTTAGCTAGTCTTGCCTTTAAAGGGAGCGTGTGTATAGAAGAGAGCGTGACACAAAGGAAGGAGCCTGGCCGATATTATAGGATGAGATAGTGCCCAACTACAGAGAGGGAGAGGGAGAGGGAGATAGTGTTATATAGTGTTCCAAACCTAACTTGACCCTCCATGATGAAAGCAAATAGCAGCAGCAGCTCTGACGGGGTGAGAGCAGTAAAGACATACACCCAGGGCCTGAGGGGGAGACTTGCTAGCAACACAGATTATTGTCACACACAGACACACTCACTCAAACAGTACACAGTACAGGCATGCTCACATATACTGTATACACACATGCCGGTGTGGGTCTAGTGAGAATACAGACAGTTTTCTCCTACACTGTTAATTAGCATAAAGCCAAGTGTGTCTGTCTCAGAGTGGTGCTAGCTAGCACTCCTGTTAGTTAAGATTTCAACCCAGCATCCTCTGCTGCTCTGATGTCTATCTCACACACACACACACGCTCGCTTCTGCAGTTTCAGCTCTCTCTCTCTCTCTCTGCATATTCCTTTCTTAATTTATCACTTCTTGTCTTGTGGCAGATCTTCCTTCCCTGCGCCTGCCTTCCCCGCGCCTCTTACCACAGGCGTTATCTCACTGTTTTCGCCTCTCATCTTTTAGATT
>JAODLI010059036.1:0-15458 GCA_027575585.1 Percopsis omiscomaycus | reverse complement strand
TAAATATGTTTCTTGATTCAGCACCTCAAAGCAAGGACTGGGCTCAACGTTTGTATATGGTAAAATTATTACTATCACTTCAGAGGGGGTCACATGAGCATGTGGCCTGTCAGATATTCAAACAGTCAGTCAGAAGCCAGTGAGCCAATCACACAGTATTCCACACTGAACTGCAACAATCAATCTGGTCTGTTCTTTGCCCCAGGTCAAACTCTTCAGATGGCAGAGTGGAAATATAATCTGACAGCTCACATTACACAGGACAGTGGAGGGACTCCTTATCTCTCTATCCCCTGCAAGGTCAGTGCGACAACAGGGGAGAGTTAGAGAGAGAGAGAGAGAGAGAGAGAGAGAGAGAGAGAGAGAGAGAGAGAGAGAGAGAGAAGCCAAGAAGATGAAGATAACATAAGCAGAGAGAATATAACAAATTATAGAGGAGGATCTGGGTTATAGCGTGGCAGACCTCAATTGGGACAACTTTTAAGAGAGTGATTAGCTACAACAGTATAATTCTACTTGACTCCTGCCTATTCTCAGTGGCTCGGAAAGAAAATGCCAACCGTACGCACCACACACTGTGATGTGCAATCATTACAGTCAAAATCAGCTAATGATTACAGGGCGCATAACTAGCTAGAGAGGATTGCAGGTTCTTTCAGAAATTCTGGAAACAAAAATGATGCGTTGATTATAGATGGGACCGTTGAAAAAAAGCATCAATCTAGTATGGTTCTAGTAAGGAGCTTATATTACAGAATTATTGAAAGTAATCTTGTTCTATTATGACTATGCTGAATGAACCTTGGATAATTGCATTGGGTCATTTTTTTTTCTTTCTCTTCAGGTGCAGACAAGGTGACCTCTATTTTCTTTACCACTTAAAGTGGTCCTTTTAACAGAAACTGTAGTGCTGTGACGTAAGTCTACCCCTCATACAGAGAATAAAACATTTAGAGTTTTTTTTGTAAAATTAGTCAACACTGAAGAATAGTGGATACATTTAGCGGATAAACCCTCTTGCCTAACATACAGATCTGTCTTTCCAAAAGTCCCCTTGAAATATCTAGTGTACTGTACATTTGCTTTTCTTTTTGTTTTTATCTTGGGTCACTTTGCCTGGGGGTGATTGTATTTTTCTTTCCATTGGGTTCTCACTCTACTTAAGCTCTGAACCAATTTAACACAGACCGGGAAACGTAGAGAGAAGCTTGACAGAGTCGCTGAAATCCCTGTCTGCACCATATTGGGGGCAAAGAGAGCGGGGGAAAAAGAGGGTGAAACATGGAGGGGAGGGGTGCAAAGGAGAGATGAGGGAAGCAGAGGGAGAGATGGATATGAATGGAAAGAGAGAGGGATTCAGCTCTGCATAAACGCTTTAAGCAACTGTTTGTGTGTGTGTGTGTGTGTGTGTGAGTGTCAATTGGCAAATATCAAAATGCATTACTTAAGGGTCCTGAAAAGCCTTTGGAGGGGTCACTTTCATGGCCTAATAAAATACTGCATACATTTTTCTATTTATTTATGTTTGTGCTATTACGTTGCTATTAAAGAGGCGTACATTACTTGACTGCTTTCTAAAACATTATTGCCTCTATGGATGTTCATAATTTCCACCCTCACTTCTCCTGCGAGTAATTTAATCCAGACTCAAATAAAAGCATAATATGTTTAACAACCAAAGTTTTGAAAGTTGCACCTAGCCTCACTGGCAGCCATACGTATTTTGCTTTTACAAAGCTATTAAACGGATGAAAGAATCGTGAAGCCGAGAGGATGAGCCAAATGAACCCATTTGTCACTTTCTAACTTTCTCTCCTGTTCTGAGCCGGCTGCCAAGTGCTTTTAAAGCGTGGCGTCGTGAGCAGCAGTAAATGCGATGCTGCCCGCATAGACGGAGCGCTTGCAAATAAACACCACCTGTTAACGCAACAAGAGATGGAGCGAGAGCCAAAATGGCTTCCACTAAAACGCTTTTGCAAACACAACAGTAGAGACCTCATAATTACCTCAACTGAACATACAGAGAGAGTGCCTCTCTGTAGTGGAGAAATGGAGAGTTTGAGAGATTAAGAGAGAAAGAGGAGAGATTGGAGAAAAAAAACATAAAAAGGGTTGGATTTCAAATGACGGTAACATTTTTAATTCACCAAAACATATCTCGTCATTCAATTTACGGGTGAGGGCGTATGCCAGGCAACATGTGTTGGATCTGAAGCCTCATTGTGGAGCTGCTTCGCGCTGAAAAGCCAAAATAACAGAAAATGCGGGTGTTGTGACACGCATGTCAAAGTCGCTTAGCCATAAATAAATATTCTCTCAGAGAAGAGATTATTCGGTTTTGTCACGATGATGTGTGTGTTTGTGTGTGTGTGTGTGGTTGTGTAGACAGACAGTGAGAGATGAGTGAGCAGTATATGCTGGAGAGATGATGAAAATGGGATGATAAATAAAGACAAAAAGACACAGTGGGCATGAAGAAAGCTAGAAGGAAAAGGGGAGATCACCAAAATAAGAAACATTGCCATTTCAATTTATATTAAACTGCCAAAGAAGCAGTTTGTGAACATTTGCATTAGAATGTCTGCAGTGGTGAGTCAGGGATTAACAGACATATCTCTATAAATGGCACGTTGTCATAGAAAACGGCTTTACTGGGGGAAATATACTGGAAAATGGGAGCCCGAAAATCTGGTGTCTTTGTCAGAAGCTAATAAGTAAATAAAACACAGAAAAACATTTATTCTACAGCCTACATATATCTTTCCATGAAATGCTACTGCTAATTGTTTAACAGAATGAGGGCTGGCAGGCATCATGACACATAAAATATCTCCTCCAATCTAATGTAGAGTC
Organism: Percopsis omiscomaycus; assembly: GCA_027575585.1. Classification (NCBI taxonomy): domain Eukaryota; kingdom Metazoa; phylum Chordata; class Actinopteri; order Percopsiformes; family Percopsidae; genus Percopsis; species Percopsis omiscomaycus. The sequence goes on along the minus strand of JAODLI010059036.1, from coordinate 12,605 downwards.
TCTCATGGGCATGAAATGCAATATTCCTGCAATATTCCTACTGCAGTAAGCATTAATACATTTCTTCTTCTTTAGTTTTTGTTCAGTTACTAACAACCACCATATAGCCCAAGATGCAGAAACAATATACATGAAAACCTGATGCCAACATTATGGTGTTAAAATGGTGTAAAATACACAGCTCACTTGTTCAAAACCTGCTCGCCTTCTTTAGTGCCATCTAAAACATTGTTTTCCAATGGAACCTAAGACACTTTTGAAATAGGTGACTTCCTGTACACTTAAGTCTCCAGTAGTCGCACAAAAATGTCAATTATTACACATACAGCAGCAGTAAAAAAGTAAGATTAAAACAATATATTATGATAAATGGAAGGCCTGTGAGACTCTTAAGTGAGTCACATAATTGTGAACGAACAATGATGCAGAACACTTTTTTCATGAAATGTGAATAAAATCAATTTATACTTGGCATCAACATATTGATAAAACAATGTGGAGGAAAGTGGCGCTATATAACAATATTGATTTTCTTCTTTCATTCCCACCAGTGAGAGAGTAACATTTATGGGGGAGTAATCGCTGCGTGCAAGTGCTGAGCATACATAAAGCTAGCTCTGTTAATAGCATGCCATTGCAGGCAGCCTGGATGTCTCCCCAGCTGGGAGGCTATATGCAACAGGGTGGCCATTTTGTTTAAACGCTCTAGCCTTTGGCAAGGCGTCCATCTGTGGACGTTTATCAGAACCTGAGCAAGCACTTGGCAGGAGAACGCTACCCGAGGTTCTACCATCAATATCAGAGACTTTAGAAATCACGAAATGGAAGCTTCCAGAAGACCCAGCCATTGTCATTCATTAGGTATAAGTAACTCATTTAAGGTTATAGATTCCTGCATTTAAGTACATGTTGATCCGTTACAGGGAATTATCGGTTGAAAGTTGATAGGAGTTGGTTGATAGGAACGCGCTGTATCCTTGACAACGTCCCACGGCTACCACAGCTGGGGACATGAGTGGCCAGAGAGAGCTTCATATTTTCATAGGGGAGACTGATGCTTATGAGGCAGGGAACCAGTCTCGGGCCAGGGGACACCTCTATCTGGGACAGGGCAAATACATTCACCGTAATGAATCTGCAGGGACGAAAGCAACTTAATGAGGTAAGACCCACGTGACCAGCTAGAAGGAGAAAGAGGTGGAGGAAACGCGGGGGAGAGCCATGTTGGGGGGGGACAAAAAAAACGATGGAAAGAAAGATGGAGGTAGTTACTGAGCTCGTTAATAAGCACACTGTAACAAATAAAGGCCTGTCAAGGGAAAGGTTGGAGGGTGTTTTGGTTTGTGTGTGTGTGTGTTTGGAGGTGTCACACCTGGCAGTCCTAATTAACCTAACAGAAAGTTAGAAGGCAAGTTCGCATCTAATGCTTTGTTATGTGACCTAACAACTTCACGACTCCACTGGAACTGTTTTGGTAAATTGAGTGCATTTATAAAAGGTGTCATTTTGACTTGAGGCTGAATGATGAGGCTCAATGGTGGTTAAATAAATGAGGGTTCTCTCAGAACAACAACAGACGAGAGGCAATACGACCACTGTGTTGAGGGGAGACTATATACATATATACTATACCTTGTGATAGAAATATTCAAGCCATATTAAAAAAACAAAAACAAAAAAACATGCAATTTTACATAGTAAATTGAAAAAAATGTAAAACTGCTTCAGGTTTTTAACTGTAAAATCTTAACTTTTAAAAGTTATTAGATATGATATATGCAATTATAGCCATAAAAAAGGGAAAAAATAAAAAGAACGAGGCTGTGAATTTGCAGGACTGGAAGAGAGGGAGAAAGCAGAGTAAACAAACGAGAGAGATCATCCGCTACAGAGTCAGTATATTTTCCACCTTAAAAAAAGCTTTTTCGCTGTGACCTCATCTGGCCTCGGTGTACACAACTAAAGCCTTGAGGCAGGAGCTCACGCCCAGGTTTATCCTCCTTAAGAGAGCCTTGCATTTGTGTGACCAAGCTAATGGCCTCCACCACAGAAAGGGGGGCAAGGGGTTAGTCGGTAATAAGAGGAGTCCCGCCACGGGCTGTGGAGAGGCTGGCTGGAAAGAAGTCGAGGGCAGCAGCTTTGAAGGCTAATGCAATAACCACAGCAGAAACCCCAGCTAAACGGAGTGATAAGAGTTAACGGTGCCTCTTTTAACTTGGGGATGCAGTGGGAGGCATAGGCGGAGAAAGAGAGCTTAGCTAAATTGTTGTTAGCTGGGATGGATGGCCGGAAGGACGGATGGAAAGATTGACAGACGTAGGGGTGGGTACCTTCTCCCAACAAAGCGAAAAACCACACTGAGTTGTGTCAACTCAGCGTGACGCCTGAAAGTTTCACCGACACATTCTTGACTGTGGCGGCTTCTCGCCATTCATTTAGCTGAAGAGGAGTCAAGTAAAAAAGTGCGTTCGGGGTCAGGGCCGCTACATCAGAGCCCCCCCTGCTGTGCGCTCCACCCTAACCAGGGGGGAAAAACAGATGCCGCTTTGTTTTGCTTTCACTCCCAGCTAACACCTACAGTTGCCGGGATGATGAAACGAGGTATGCTAGTTCCGTTTCAAGCAGACCATATTCTAATCAAAACCGAGGTCAGAATTGGGCTGACCTCAAAATGTTGTTGCCATATTAATCATTAAAGAAGGTAAATGAAAGCATGTGCGCGATATTAGTTTCACAAATTAGCTGAGAGCTGTGTCGTAGACGGGTTTGCAAGTGATGCTTTGATTTTCCAGTTAATCATCGGTCAATGTTGAATGAATGTGTTTCAATTTGTAATGAAGTGTGCTCCCTTCAACTTCACTTTGTGTTGAACTTTTACCTATCTTTCTACCAACAGGTAAGTGTAATCCACTACTAATCTTTTTTTATTCCTTTTTTTCCTCATAGAAGATGGAAAAGAAAATGTCAAATAAAAGGCAATGACCAACCGTTGCATACTTAGGGTTATGTATATGTATACAAATGTATACATAATTTTGGGGAGTTTTCACATCATACAATTATCTTCATTTGCGTCCTACACATGCGTTGGCGTCCTACACATGCGTTTGCGTTTTTCACATGCTGAGTCACTCAGAATAGAAGCATCAGCAAAATGGCTAAATGGATAGACTGTCAATGCCAAGACGCAGGTGACAGAGGAGATCAAGAAGCCCCATCCAGAGTGCTATAGCCATTAATTCCACCCTACGCAATCGACTCTCGTACCTGTCACATACGACAAATCCGCAGCCAAGGGCTTATAGTGCATCAATACTATCATGTTGGAGGCAGCCCAGAGTCTCCCCAAAGCAGCTTCAAAAAGCAGTGTTTGTGAGCCCAGAGTCAAGTTGTTAAGTCCCCCTTCTTTCCTAGGCCCATAGGACAGCAAACACTGACAGACGATTATCTCCTCTGTTCTCGCTGGCTTGCTTCTAAACCTGTCATCTTAATGTAAATTCCAATAGTGCGTGGGATCCCCCATTGGTTGACACATAGCCTACACATGTATGTGTCAATCCTCATACTGTAGATATGACTGATTTCCAGTGCATTATTTATTCCGTTTGCATTCAGACATCCCTTGCCTAACATGGGATCTGATCTTTATTAATTAGGATTATCTATACAGAGCAATGCCTTGTGGGATTCCTACCTTCTCTAATGTGACATAGCGGAAAAGCATTCATATTTTGTTTGCTTGTATGTGTGTATACACACACACAACTAGAGCTTGGCTTTATTTTATTCATTTAAAAAAATATCTGTCTCTACATTAGATAACAGTTTATGTTCATGGAAAAAAAACTGGTGAGAAGTAGATGGAGATCTGAGGCCTTTAGAAGGTTCTAATGCCATGGTGGTACTGAATGTACTGCAGGGCCCAGAAGTTATGGGGTTTCAGACAAACAAAAACCAGAAAAGTTAAATAAATTGTTATTTATCTTCTGCTGCATTTAAGCCTTCCTTTCTTAGAAACACAGAAAGGCAAAGGGGCCTCTCTGCATAGTTGGGGTTAAGTGCCTTGCTCAAGGGCACAACATGAGGAACTGGCATCTGATTCTTCATCAATCTTCAGGTTGTCACATCTTTTTTTTCTTTTTCTTTTTTACTCGTCCGTCTTGGAAATCAAATCAACCACAGGGGCTGCCGCCTGCCCGTTATTAATTTCCTATAACCAGTTTATTTCTGTACAGTGTTGCAGGAGGCTGGAGCAAAACCCTGCAGGCTTTTTATTTCCGTTCTGCGTCAGAAGGTCACCAGACACCCTCTCACACCTACAGGCGATGCAAAGCCTCCAATTAGCCTGACCTCCACGTCTGTGGAGGTGCGAGGAAATATGAGTTCTGTGAGGAAAGCTGCTTTCTCGCGAATGCAGGGAGGTAAAGTGACGTGACAAACTGGTGCTAACTGGTGTTGTCAAAGAAAACACAAGTGACCAGTAGCCCCGGCCACATGCACAACGCGGGCGAAATCGAAGGCATGATGAAGTGCTTGGTCTATAGAAGATATTGGTTCTTGTTTGTGCTGAAGGTGCAGTTTACTAATGAGTGATATTCCAAAAGTGCATTCATGACTTTCTGTGGAGGGCTGGTGATCCTCAGTAACTGGGGTGTTGGAACTATTTTCTGGGAGGGGATGATGTAAATTGGGGCGTGGAGGGGCATGGACTACTTCACCTGTTGCACATTATAGACACCTTAACCCCTCGCACTGCTGTCGGCCTACTGGCACAGATCTGGGAGGTACAGAACGGGCATCACTTTGTGTTGAAAAGTGGTAGGGAGGTGGGGCTCACATATAACAAACATTAAAACAGTCTTCAACATATGCGATTTTAGGCAATATAATGGGGAGATCGGTATGAGGTCAGATAGAGTAGATTATTAAGCTACTACAGAGTCAACGTTATGAAAATACTCATAAAATGCACAACAAGCATCCATATCACATCCACAGCTGCAACATGGCTTTTCCATTGGCACTTACCTGTCAAACCGAGTCAAGCCAAGCCAGCACATGTTATAGAAAAGGGCCGTGTCAATCGAACAATGCCAATAGCATAGATGCCAATGTCCCAAACCCGACTCAACAGCGTGGCTGTTTGTCATGTTCACAGAGAGAGGAACGGAAAACTTGGACAAGAATAACCCTTGTCAAGAATTTGTTAATTACTAATAGGCGCATGCAAGATTCCGGGTCAATTTTCACACGTATACAAAACATGCAATAGGCTACATGAGGAGTCAGGCTCATTTCTGACAGTCACATCACTGGGCTATGAAAGCATATATTCTTTATGTTTTAAGGAATTATGACAAATGCAAGCACCAATTCACCTAACAAAAATGTTAGGTGCAGTTACTTCCACCGTCTATGAGTAACCGTGTTGATTTCTAACGGTTACTATAGTGAAGTAAATGAACATTCATGTATTTATATGTTGTGTCTCTCTGCATGTGTGCTTAGTACCCGTGTGTTTATGCGTGTGCACATTTGCATCTCTAATCATGCAAATGAGAATACACTGGCTGCATATTGATCTGATTTACCATGTAGTAAAAACTCACGTCTATTTACTGTCATAATGTAAGCTAGTTTGTGAAAGAAAACGCGCCATTAAAATTCTACAGTGCGACTCCCCATTAAACCAACTTTTAGGGTTCTACTATAAATGATATACAGGTAAATGCATGTGACTAGAGATGACTGCTAGAGTAAACAAGTGTGCCGACTTGAATTGAGAGTAGCATGATTAGAGAAAGAGGAAGCACAGCAGAGATAAATAGAGAGCCTGGCTTTTAGAAAAATGCTTACGGTCTGAATGCCAATGTCAGCGTTTAGCGGCCGTTTCCCAGACAGACTTGACCCCGCTCCATAGCCTGTGCCAGACTACAAATGATTTCATTCTTTCACTGGAAGTGAACAGAGCCCTGACAGAAACAATGTAATTTCCACTGAGTGATTGATGCCTCGCGCGACTGTCGAGTGCAGAAGAAAGCAAAGCACTCAAGAACAGCTGCTTTTGTTTGTCGACACAACTCTGTTTTGGCATAATGCGAATTGGGAAAATATATACAATGGAGACTTGAATGTATTGCAGGTATGAAGACATCAATTGAAGGCCTATCCAAAAAAAAGTGTGAAGAAAAGTACCATTTCTACAGTGTTGCCATTGCAGCGGTGTAGAAAAACGTTTACCATCCACTCTACACTACTAATTTTTTGTACTTAGCAGTGAACACATATATATTGGAAATGTTTAAAAAAAAACATGTACATTGTGTTTACATGTACACACACAAATGAGTGCAACTGTTGCTCGCTTATTGAGAAAAGTGAAATGTTGATTTACTGTAAAAATCACTCAAAAAAATTACTTTATTAGGTTGCCCATTCAATGCATACATTACATGTCATATGAATTTAAAGGAGTAAAGGAAAATAAGTTAATTTAACTATGTTAAGAACAAATCTTTTTTTTTTTTTGAAAAACAAGGTTGAATCGTCCGGGAGATTGTTTTGGCAGTTTGCGGCAAGTTGACTCCGCGGTAACACCCGCATTAGCGGCGCAGGCGAGCGGTGGGCCTACCTTTGAAGAAGCAGTCCTTGCTGTGCACCACGTAGATGCGTCGCTTCTCCAGGCAGGCGGTGCGGTACACCTCGCAGTGGTTCTCGTAGAAGCGGCCGTCCGAGCCGCACACCGGCACGAAAGAGGGCCGGCACTGCTCCTGGCACACACACTCGGCGCGGCCAGTCTCCGCCATCACCACGCACTGCCGGCCCCGCCCGCAATACGTCCTCCTGCACGGACCTCCGTCAGGGTCAGAGAAGGCTGGGAGGGGGGAGAGATGGAGATTATAAAGGTATATTAAAGGAGTAGCTGATTATAATCTTTAAGAAAAACACATTTTACAGAATTTAGGGCGTTGTATTAATCTCAATGAATTTATTGCAATAGTAATCCAAACCCTTGTACTGTATGATAAATGAGAAGAAAAACCAATTGCATTGTAGAGACAACACGGATTCCACACGGAGCTACTGTATTAATATGCTGCATGTACGTGCTGTAGCCGACTACGTCTTAGTGCCGGTTGTTTACCATGAAAAACATCCTCTTAAATGAAGCTAACAATAGGCCGGCCAGGTGTATATACACCACACAGGTATACATACCTGCACAACCATACAGACACACATTCATGTGCACAAAGAGACACACACGTTTGCGCAGATTTAATAAGAAAGTGAGAGATGAAAGTCCCACCCTCTAATTTATGGATTCTAGCTGCTGTCAACACTATGTCAACGCACACACACACACACACACACACCATCATCATCAGTGATTTTCTAGCACCTGTTATGAGTGCTCTAAATCCCACTGTCCTTCAAACACACACACACACACACACACACGCTGTCATTATCACTACCCAGTGCCCGGACACCCTCCTGCCCCCCGCTGATTTGATCTATTTGCACGTAAAGTGAGGGGGAAAAAAAACTAAAAAAGCTGCTGAGGCTGGCAGGCGCTCCACCTTGGATTGATCTTGCCTGACTGGGACAACCCTCCCGCCCGCTGGGATCTTAACCTGGATTTATGGGTGCGCGCCCTCAGAGAATGGCTCGTAAGAATGGACTGAAAAGGGGAGCGTGAGGCCGGAGGTCTGGAGGTCTGGAGGTCTGGGGGCGGGGTGACGGAGCCTTCGCAGCTCATCTGATTAAAGAGGTTGTGTGTGACGAACTAGTGTCACGTGAAGTACATTAAAAACCTCCCGTTTTGGACAGGGAATTTCCATATGCAGTAGACTATGGACTCCACCGCAACCTTAACGTTTACACTTTATTTGTAGGCAGCCTCATTGAGACTAAAAGTCTCTTTTTGAAACAAATATGTCCAAGAACGTTACAGTTACAGACAGACACACACACAAAAAAAAGATATTTAAGGTCTATTTAACAACTCCCAATGGTGTTTACCACACAAACGTTTATTAGGGATTTAAATTCTCTGAAGCATATCAGTCCAGATAGACAGTTCTGAACAGACGGATTAGACTGCTGTTTAAATTAGTGGCTGTTTATAATGATCTGCCAAACACACTTTATCCACCTTTCATATTCTACACAACCACAGTCCTTCATCAAGATCAAACACATACTCTACAAGACTCCATGCTCTATTTGACCCGATTAATACATTTACTTTTCATCTTTGATGCTAACAAGCTACAGCAATTGCCAGGGCAAACAGGGCAAACAGGGCAAACAGGGCAAAGTTAAAGAAAGTTAGTAAAAAAGACGAGGTTAAGAAATATAATACAATAACGTTTGTGTAACGGGCGGGAGTGGCGAGTGCAAGGGCAAGCCGGAAAAAGGCAAGGTAGCCGCGATGTGGCGTTCAAACGAGCTGTGCTCGTACTTGAATGTTTCAAAAAACAACAAAAGATTGCCGTTTGGCGAAACAAAGGTTAACCTCACACAACGTTACGCCTGTCTAATTAAGAACAGAAACAGCCCCTAGTGCTGCCGGCGAAACTTAAATAGTCCCCAACAGAAAATCAACACAACAAACACCACCTGTGGGGAGTTATCCCCCACAGGTGCGCAGCCAGGAGGGAAGGCACGGCGCGTGCGTGGGGACCAGTGCCCGTGGATCGTGACAGTTTGGAACAATAATAACATAATAATATTCCATTTTAAAGATTCAAGAGTCTTTGCTGAGTCGCCTTTTCGTCAAAGGTTCTGCTACGACTCTAAGCTGAATACACTTGATAAACAAGCATGCTTCTGTGATAGGCCACATGACATTCCTACTCAGTGCTATGGGATGGATACCTCCCTGTGCATAGACAGGGATCAGTGCACTGGCAATCTTGGGTTGTGTGCGTGAAAGCAGTACGAGCGGCTGTATTGTGAGGACACTGTTTAGAGACTGAATCAGTCGGAGGGCTGAGAAAGGGGTCAGTCCTATTATCCCATTGTGTAAAGAAAGGCTAAGAACCATGGGGGTTTAACGCAAAAGACCTCGCTTTGAGCTTTTATAAATCAAAATGCTGAAAAGAGAAATTGAATTTGCCTTGAATATAATCATATCTCAGCTGGCAGCATATTTAATAATAGAGGTAATGCTCTGCTGTTGGAGGACAAAAGTCCTTTAATTACATAAAGGAGATTGCCGGGTAGACACACAGAGGCAGCATTCCCGCACGTACGTGCGCGAGAGCGCGCGCACACACACGCACACAAACACACTCATTTGTAAGCAAACAATGCTTATGCCTCCTCAATCATAAACACTTTCACCTTGAGGCAGAAATTTGTGAGAAACACACACACACACACACACACACACACACACAGCCCCTCAAAGCAGTGTCTGTGTGCAGTTTGACCTGCTTCACAGCTCCTGAATGCGTCTCCATCACAACGAGAGAGAAGCCCACCGGAGGAAGAGAGAGGAGTTAGTGGAGGCCAGTTAACTTCCCCGCAGGGTGGGTTGGGGGTGGAGGCGGTGTTAGTGGGGTGGGGGGGGGGGGGCAGACACACTCAATTCTTTTTTATCCAGCTTACTAATTGTTTCCGCGTGTCTCGGCAAGGCATCTGTGGGAAATGCAAAATAGACGCGGCTCCCCGGCGACCTTGTTGGTTGTTGATTTCAAGGTCGAGGGGACGCTTACCAGATCGTTTGTATTCTCTGAGCGCTGGAGATTAAAACGCTTAGCAGCAGCAGCGTCCGTCGGCCCGCCATCCCGCCATCCCACCCGTGGCTGCTTTCTCTCCTTCCATCTCGTCTTCTTCCCCTCCCTGTCTCCTTTTATTCCTGCATCCCCCTCCTCAGTATTCACTGTTCCCCTCTTAGATTAAAGCACAATGACAACATCAGTACAAACAAACAAACAAACAAAGGCGCATGAAAGTACTACATGCTGGACACAGAACAAGTACTATAAAAGTACTTTGCACAGTGCAATACACTAGCTGTCTGACATTTTGCTAAGCCCTGTGCTTAGCAAAAGCATCCACACATTATAAGTCCCCCCTCTCTCTTTCTCTCTCTCTCTCTCTCTCTGCCTGTGTTCAGTGTCGCTGGCTCAGGAGACAAAAAGTGCTGTTCTCCATTTGATAATCCCCCCCGTCTAAACCTCCGCTCAACGCTTCTAAATGGCTCTTACGACTTCAGCCGCGGTGCTGAAACAATGCCGCGCTGACCCGCCAGCGGCTTACCGCTCCGCCCCGCCCCCCTGTCTCTTTGTCTCTGTTCTCTCTCTTTTCTTTCTTATTTATTTCCTTTATTTACTGCTACATTCTGCCACTTGCTTGGTCTTGGTTTAGTGTGTCTACTTATCACTCTGTTTCTCTGTGTTTCTTCCCTCTAGGCTATTTGTCAGTATCGGTCTAGTGTTGTGGAGCTCTCTGCTAGGCTTCAGGGACGCTCCCAGGGACCAACATTGTCTTCCTTATGATCACAGATTTTCACTTCCTGGAGGGGGGAGGGGTGGCTGTCTATAATTGCATTGGGGAGTTTGTACAAAAGCCATATCGCCCCATTTTCATGACATCTCGGCGTACAACGGGGGCTTCCCCTTTCTGTTTTTTTTCTTTAAAGCATAACTGGATAAGAGCAGTACTGGAGGCTCCGCTTGATTGACTGCAGTTTCATTCGCCTGGCAGTCGGGAGACTTCGAGCCTTCGCCCGTCGAAACTCTCGCTGCTCTTTCAGACCTCATTTGCAGTATGATGCTGCCGCCAGTAAATATATAATCTTACGGGAGGCATAAAGTCTGTAGACATACAGTATATTCAGAAATGCACACACACACACACACACACACACATACAAGCAAGTATGTCAGTATACTCTGGTGGCAGACTACTTAAGGACAGACACACTCATTGCATTTAGTTACCAAAACATGCCTCCTTGCATTTATACTTGGGGCTGAAATCTCAAGCTGTTTAAATCCCTTTAACATTAAAAGGCAATCAAAATAACTTTATATTTGTATCTAAGCCTGAGAGAAGGGAACGCTGCCAGGTCTTAAATTGGACAGGGGGAACATTCGCCCTGCCGCAGCTGGCCTGACATGACTAAACACTATGTCCCGTTCACAATAACAGAATGTGACATTTAGACGTACAGAAGGAGTACATATTGGGTTTTTTCTTCCTACAGTAGCCAACATTTTAGCAGACATTTTACTAGCAATGTGCCTACATGGCTACAGAAATCCTTGTCTTTCCATTATTTGTGTAATTTTGTAATGTAAACCCTGCTTACTATATGGGCTAATATGTGTCTATGTCTTTTCGTATGGGTTTTTCATTGTGTGTACATATGTAGAATATTCAGTGTGTATTATTGTGTGTGTGTGTGTGTGTGTGTGTGTGTGTGTGTGTATGTGTGTGTGTGTGTGTGTGGTTTGTACCCCAAGAAAAGCCTCGTCACATCCACTGATCCTACACATCATTTTATTTGCTCCGAAGCAGCTGTGGCTAATTAAATTCCGAGACAGGGTGTCAAACCCCGCTCTCTCCACGCAGGCTACAGTCAGTCAAAGTAGTTGTGACACCTACACTCAGCTGGAATTTCAATGGACATCACAGCAGCCTGTGGCTCTGCTAGGAGAGGGGCATGCAGAGGCTTACCCAGAGATAAGAAATAACTGTATTTTGCTGCATTGTATCCCTAATACAAAAACATATGTTTTAGAGGGCAACAGAGAAGAGAAAGTGCTGTACAAGTAACTGGAGTTTGGATATTCGTTTCATAGCAATAGATCATTTGGTATTTCATTTCTAATAAATATGAAAAATGAATAGCAAGGGACCAGTGTTGAGGGTAACACAGTAATGTAACAGATAATTATGTTGTTACTTTTTTCTGTCAAGTTCTCTTTGGTCTTTTTTTTCCTGACTGCTGTTGGCATTGTGGTATTATTTTATTAAGGAGCATAAAAGAAAGATCTTGTGTATGTCCTCCTTATTAGGATACGGATTTGTGCTGATATGTTGGCGTAAGGTTTAACAGTATATTGTTAACTGGCAGTTACGTGACAATGTGCAATACATTACTTTTTTTGAGAAACGACCCTGAGCAACACTTTTTGAGCAACACTGCAAGAGACCATACACAAACTATATGATGTTCAAAGTTGAATAATCATAGAGGCTCCGTATAAAATGTGTGTTCTCCGTAGAATTTGTTCGTTTTGTTACTACCTAGAGTAAATGTTGTTTTGGCGAGCTTTTTCTCATATAATTGTGGTAGGTTAGGGATTTGTGAATCCATTTGAGAGTGAAACATAAATTAAGGGCTATACAAATAAACTAGACTGCCGCTGAAATGAACTGAACAGCAGGCAAAATAAGTTACATTTTCCACCTCTGCTGCAGATAAGGCAATACTATGATCTACACTCACCTAAAGGATTATTAGGAACACCTGTTCAATTTCTCATTAATGCAATTATCTAATCAACAATTCACATGGCAGTTGCTTCAATGCATTTAGGGGTGTGGTCCTGGTCAAGACAATCTCCTGAACTCCAAACTGAATG
>JAODLI010059014.1:0-15461 GCA_027575585.1 Percopsis omiscomaycus | reverse complement strand
TTTTTCTTCCCTCTCCCCCCCCCCACACGACTGTACAGAGAGGTTTTCGTCCCGACGTAAGAGCAAGGGATGGTGGTGGGAAAAAGCCGGAGCATATCAAATACACCAGCAGGAAGCGTGCAGGCGTTGTCGGGGAATTTGCGGGGTGGAAGGAGCCTCGTCTTTGTTTAGGCAAGTCATGCTTTTTGACAGGGCATCTCCATGGCCGCGCCAGAGGAAGTCTCATAAGCCTCTGTCCTGAATTCTAAAGCCTGGTGCCCGAATCGCAGAAATTCCTGAAATGGTTTGTGCCAAACGGCAGGTGACTGAATGAATGAAAGCAGCTGCTTTCATTTGAGGGAATGTTAGGTCCGTCGTCGCGCTGCTCGACGCTGGCTTTTACGAGCCAGACGCCGGGCCTTTGTTTGAAGCTGGCCTACGGTAAGCAAGCCTGTTGTGTCTGTCGCTGCTCTTTCAGAAGTCCCACAGCTGTACAGTGATGAAAGGTGGGTGGAATGTTCAACTTCCTGTCCGAGATGCTCACTCGCACACACACTGCATAGACCCGCACATGTGCTGTCCTGCATCCCCAGCAAAGCAGGATGGGTGGGTGTACTTCCTTCCCCTCCAAAACATCTGATTCTCATCTGGTGGAACAAGGGAGGGAAAGAGGATGAATGTGAAGTGTTTCTTTAGGCAACTAATTCCAGCAGGGACGTACAGTGTTCATTCTGAAGGCAGACGGCTGTGTCGTGAGACGCAGCCTGCTGTTTGTTGATGGGTTGACGATGTCATTCCCTAGTTGGAATGGCAAGTTTGCCATGCTGGAACATCTCCCTCCATGTAGTTGTCTAGTTGTCTGTTTCACGGATGGTGGAGTCAACGCTATGAAATCTACCTCATTTTTATATTTCATGTATTATTGTGGTTTTATGTGTCTGGATTTCCTGTCGTCGTGGTGGGAGAAAAGAGGTTTGATGATTACTTCCGGCTTGTTAATGTTTTGTTCATGTGGGGCAGACTTGCTGTTTGTGTGTATAAATGTAATAATGAATAAATATAAGATTGTAAGTACACAAAAAGCTTTACTTCCACTTTGAATAAAAGGTGACTTATTTTCCTAAATGCTAATAATCATACTGCTAAATTATCATATGGTTTAGACATTTTTGCAAGGGAAGAGAATCTTGTCCCGAGAGAATTGCATTATAAATGTCGTGTTGTGTGAATTAGTTGTGTGAAAGCCGTGTGAAAGCCGTGTAAAACTCATGATTGGCAGAATATAATCCTAACCCATTGATGCCGTAGGGCAAGGCAGGTCATTAACATACCCTACAGGACAAGGCAGGTCATTAACATACCCTACAGGACAGGTCCACCCAAGAAGACAAAGGTCAGCTTCTTAACATAGCACTTCTCGTATTTGTGGTTTTGGGTGTGGTTTCCCTAGTGCGATTATAGCTGTTAAGCTACCCCCATAGTAGATCTAACAGAAGGGAAATGGAAGTCATTACAAAAGGCTTTTATCTTGAATCCCCATGAGAATCCTGCAGACGGTTTCCAGCCAGACAAAAGACACCCTTCACCTCTTGATGGGCAGAACAAAGGGCAGATGGGGTCTATCGGAAACCGACACGTTTTAGGACATCTCGTATTTGCACATGAACAATGCCTTTCATACCCTTTGGCTGGCATTCCCCAACACACAATTTTGTCTGTAAAGGTTTATTTAAAAGAGCTGAACTGTTGTGTGTGTGTTTTTATTTTTATTTTATTTTTTTATATATAAATTTGTGAGGATCTTGAATATTTAGCTTCTGTTCTCATTTCAAATCTTGATCAATCTCTATTCTTGTGCCAAAATATTTTATTAGTCTGTGAAGTGAAATATCTATCAGACAAAAGATCTGGAGTGTTTGCATTGGAGCTGACATGGAGATCTTCCATTTGAAGAAACATGAGCTCTGGCACAATACAGCTTTGTGTTGAAGCCAGAATTGATTCCATGAGCTATTGCAAGTGTTTCCTTCAGTACTGTTGCCCACAACTGGTATCATTCAATGCATGTTTGATGCAATTGGAATGAGCACAACCTCACTAACATATTGTTAGCAGTGAGCAATACCAACTTTATGTTCTGAAATTTGCTTTGTATATAAAAAATGACTTGCTAACACAATATACCCTGATATTCGGGATGTGTTTTTGAATAAGATGCTGTGTGACGTAAAGTTATAAATATTGTCTTGGTTTTTGACCAATCTACTGCACAGCATTCGATTTCTGATCATTTGCAATTAGCGTTCACTATCACGCAGTTGCTTATTTATGATACATTATATTTCTATGTATTGACAATATGGCTAGTGCCTTGGCCATTCTATTTATAGGTGTAACAGAAGACCAAGGTAATGGGAGTTTAGAGTGCTGTAACATTATATTTCATGGCTGATTTAATGGATAATTTTCAGGGCTTCAAAACATGCATGTTTTATATAAGCCCATCTCTGATTCTGTGACCTGTTTGTGTATAATCAGCA
The DNA here is from genome assembly GCA_027575585.1 of Percopsis omiscomaycus. NCBI lineage: Eukaryota > Metazoa > Chordata > Actinopteri > Percopsiformes > Percopsidae > Percopsis > Percopsis omiscomaycus. Next base: position 12,942 of record JAODLI010059014.1, on the reverse strand, counting down.
AACATTAACATGGCTGTTTTAACAGTGGTTCACTTAAATTCCCATAGCTTTTTAAAAATGTTATTCATGTGCAAACAAGCAGGCCATCCACTTATTATTCTGTTTCTAGCTGGCCTTCTCCCATGGCATTCACTCCCTAGCGATGGTAGAAGGTTTAAACAGACAACAGAAGACGGGAAGTGCTTACATGGAGGCAGTGCAAAACGACATACTGCGCATAGTTCTTTAGGCAAATGTATTGTGATTGTGCTTCGTAATTACTGGGTTTTGAAAACTTTACCAAGATTTTACCCAAGATTTCTTCCACCAAAGGTCAGCGTGTGTTGAAAACATCAACGTTTTCCTCAACTAAGAAGGAAACTCATTACATTTGGTCTGCCTCACGTTGGAAAGTCAGCAAGGGTTCTAAAAATCTAACTCCGAGGTCTTTCTAGGTTTAGTTCACATTATACATATACATCATTGCAGTATAAAGTCCGGAAGGTCTAGAATCACAGCTCGGCCAAATTATGACCTTAATAACAGCCAACGAATCATCAGTGCTGAGTGCTTAAAGCCAGACAACGATGTAACTCATCCTCATTACAAATTGATTTGTGTGGAATTTTATTACACGCGTATATACCCTCCCAAACCCGGCATGCAAACTACAACAGAAACATGAAGGTGGTCTCGTGTAAAATTAAATGGATATTTTCATTCACATTTTTGTAAGGCATTGGATACGTTTGTGCATGCAGGCCTAGCCTATGGTTTCCTTCCCTGTAACCTATTGTGTATTTTAGGTCTGTATGTTTCCTGCGCTAACTTGTTGAGCTATTGGCTTAAAGCTGGAATCATTATCCCAAGAAACCGACTCTGACCCCAACCTCTCAGATCCGGCCCCAGGTGCCACGGATGTGTTGCGCCAGACGAAAACACCGTTCACCCGCTAGCGCAACTGTGCCATTTAGCAACTGTGCTAACTGGCATTAGCCTCCAGGTCTGCTCCACTCCCCGGCTCGCCTACCTAAAATGTAGGCCGCATACAGCTGCACCAGGACGATTTCTTTGCCTGGCCGTCACCTCTCATTACACCCCCTCACCCGCAACATCTGCGGGGTCGGGTCGCGGGCAAGGTCGTTCCTTTTCCGCATGCTTGCTTTTGTTTATTGTAACTGTATCCTGAGTATACTACAAGATGGTGACCGAACCTCAGAGCCATAGCGCGGGCTGTTGGATTATTAATGTGGAGGTGGTGGCAGGGTGGCACTTTGTCGCCGACTCACCTTGTCGGTTGCTGTAAAGTCACTTTAGTTCTCGTTGAGCGCTCGCGTCGAGCTAAGCTTGCGACTTATTATGTGTGTGGTTCAGCGATGTCAAATATGGTGAACATCTCATATCCCCCCCCCCCTCCCCGAGTGAATCAGAAATATTAGTGTCATCGCTGTGACCTCTCTTTGCTCCTCACCCTTCACTGAACTCGGGCTCACCGGGAGAAACGTGACTAGCGGAGCTACACTGGAAGGGACAGGCCACACTCCTCTGTCAGCTCGCTCAAGCTAACCGATTGTGATTCCCTTCTTAGCTTGAAGCTGAAAACATGCCTTATGCATGTTTATGTTGCATTGGACTAATGCACTCGCATCGCCAGGCCAGTCTGGAACATCTCTGCTTGTGCTTAGAACGGGTCATTCGCTCTCTGTTTCACTGTATTGACACATAAATAATTCAGCCACGTGCCATGTGTTTCTCGGGGATATGTGTTGGGACAAGCTTTAAAGGTTCCTCCCTTTCTGAAGTTCCCAGCAGCAACACTGCTGATAAACAGGTCGCCATGCGTTTACTTGGAAGATTGCTTATTTAGGTTTTAAAATGGATGCGACCAACCAAGCCAAACCAAAAGGAGTTTAAAGACCCCCGCCCCCCCCTACCAAAAAAAAATACTGCCACCTCTTAAGACATCTCAACATTCCATTTGACTCTGAACATTATCCTCTAGGCGTCTTCTCAGTTTCCTGAATTGTTTTCACGTGAGGTCACGTAAACCCCCCTCACCCCCTACTTAACTGAGTGACGTTTCTTTGTCTTCTTCCAGACGCTCGCGCCCAGAAGCACAGCCTGCAGACAGCGCAAAACCTTCTCCAGGAAGAGGTGGCAGGAGCCGAGGAGCATTCTGAGGTAAAACCGTTAACCTCTGGCTGTGGCGCCAACGCTATTCAGAAGGAACACATTCCTGTAGACAGCCCACCCCTCTTGTGTGTTTGGGATTGGGCGCTACGACTGCTAACGGTGTCAATTTCTCCAGCTATTTTATCACGCCATTTCCTAAAAGTTCTACCCATCTTTGAAATTGGTCTATCTCCAGTGAGAAGTGCACTGCACTGAAATATGCATTAGTCAGACCGGGCTGTGGCGGCTAATAACCGGACTCTCCATAAACTTCTCGGATCCCTTTTGCTGTCTCAAGGTTGCCTGCTTGCCTGACCAACACTGTAATGCCATTCAAATAAGCAACTTCCTTTGCACATCAGTCCAACGGATAGAAGTGACCAACCTAATTAGCCCACATCTCTATAACTAGGGCTCGCTGGCTGTACTTGAATTACCATAAATTGGAACACAGATCTAATAACATTTGGCCTAATTCACTTGTTTTAATGCCGTATAAGGATGCGTTACATTGTGCATTCATAGTGCAACAGCATAATGAGGCAAGAAGTCGTCAATTAAAATGACTGCCGATGGTACTAATGCCTTTACTTCATCAGCTAAACCGCTGTGTTTATCCCCAGACCACAAACTAATTTATAAAGCTATAAATCTATTTTCCACTATGTCTTTTGAAGACAGTTGTTTCAAGATAGGGTTCTATAATTACGATTATTTTTTTATTTTTTTACTTCATTAAACCCAATTTTTCCAGAAACATTAATCCCCATTGTCTGTCCTTCCTGTTTTACGTTTGAAGTACGTTGCTAGCGTCTTGAGACAAATACTCCAATCTCAAAGCGGAGACTTCAAAAAAATATAACAATATTAACTTTAATGAATCAGCTGAATAGGCTTTTTTGTGTGCATGTTTTAGCATCTAGTCATTTTAATCAACTCCAGACATACCCCGTGTGTGTGTGTGTGTGTGTGTGTGTGATTCAAAGCGTCGTAAACCACGTGACCAGTGGTTTACGTAAGAGCAAGCGCCTGCCGTTTGTGAGGAAGTCTGCATAATATAGTAGGCAGCGTAGCCAATGCAAAGCGCCTGTAGGGACATGCAAAGCAGGATGTTGTCCTAGCTCCTCCTGTCTCCGACGCTATGACTGGTCATTCTCAGCAGATTGCAGTCGACAGTGTATTGCGTAATCAGAAATTCAGTTGGCTTGCTGGCTTTGATTTCTCTGTGAACACACTGCGGAATGTGTACATCATCTGTTTAATGTGTGCTTTATTGTAAATGTTAAAGTTAGACTCCTCAATCGTGCCTCAAGAGTGCCTGTGGTCGTAGGGGTATAGAACTGTTGGAGCCTATGAGCGCTATGGGGGAAGGAGTAGAGGGCAGTGACCCTTCCTGAGTTTCACTCCAATACCAAGCGATGTTTGTGTAAAACTGGTTTCAACCCAAGCGGCAGCCTCCGGTGCTGGAATATGAATCCAACGCGGGATTTCCAAAATCTGCAGTTCCTCTAATGCCCACTTGAGGCTGGCTCCAAAAGCGAGTCAATCCACATAGACCACCATGTTAAAATGTCCAACTTTACGGCAGAAATGTTTACAGCCTGGTACAAAAAACGGGTTTGGTCTCTATAGCTAGTTTTCCCGACAACTGTACGGGGGGGGGGGGGGTGAATTTTTATATAACGCATCACTTTAAATTATATTAAGCCATAAATGTATCCATCCATTTATTTATAGCCAGGAGTTAGGTGGGAGACTGACACTGCCAAGATGGCGACGGCCAGAGCCAGCACACTTGTAGCTTCAAACCCGTTCTTCAGAAACTCTATGGGTGACGTCACGGGGGGGTTTGTCCACTTTTACTTATACAGTCTGTGTTTCAACCACGAAATACAAAGCAAGGAGTGACACTTATTACATTGGAAATGCAGATTTGCGTTGCACACGTTGGCTAGAGACAATAACGTTTAATGGAACAATAGTTATTGACAAATGCTGTTGAACAATTTGCCTCTCCCGGGGGGGAGTTGAGGACATTTGACATCTGACCAGCAAATCCAATAAGAGGTTTAATGGATCAACTTGGTGTCGAAGCTTGGGCCTTAGAAATCTTAGATGCTACTTTACTGTCGGCCTAGGTAAACGTGCGGTATTGGGAAGACTGAAATCTCATACAGGGTAAATGGCTCTCGCAACCTGTTAAGGCAGGTTTTCAAAAGAAGTTGTTTATAGCTTGCCAATTGCTACCATGTCGTGCTACCATTTATCTTTGCTACACAAAGACAATGGAAATAATACAAATCTAAATGTATGTGTTTAGTTTATTATTATTATGATTATGATTATTGTTGTTATTATTATTATTATTATTATTATTATTATTATTATAATAAAGTAGAAACCCTAAATAATATAAATCAAATAAATAATACATGATGAATACAATTATTTTCTAAATCAATCATGTTTGGGTGAGGAAGCAGTGGTTCCTCTTCACTAGAAGAACTACCAAATCATTTCTGGGGACATTGACTAAGCATGAGCGTCATCTTTCTACACAAATCTCAGTGAAAATGTTGGCTCAGCTGGTCGAGGGGAAGAAAAAATAAAAATGCCGAAAGGCTCATTCATGTAGCTGACGTGAAGCGCAGTAAATCGACACACGGCGGGCACATGCACGGGGGCTGTGCTCGCACCTTGTTCCTGGCAGGCTTCGCCGTAAGGTAATCGATGTTCCAAATCAATCGGGAGCTTTCCCAAGGCAGACCGGACCTTCAATGTTCTTTATTAATTTTATGCTTCTAAACCTTTTAATGCATAGGATTACATGTCTTTTTTTCCAATTGTAGCCCCGATGGCATAATGTAACCGATCCAACTAGTAGTATAAAATATTCATCATGCCACCATGGATACCATACCTGCTAGATCTGCACGGAACCATGATGTGACCCTAACCCTTTTTTGAGCCGTCCCGAGACACCCCAGGCCCTTTTAACGCATGTTCAAAATGGTCTGCCCCATGTCCTGTAGTGTGAACATATGCGAGAGAATGCACCTTCAACTGGCTCCGCAGAATAGACACGCTGTCCTCTCCTAATTTTGCATTCATAGTACACACAAATGTGTGTAATGTTTTCTGCCTGGCTATTTCCATTTCATACACTGTGTATTTGAAACAAGTTTGTATCTGTCTCCATTGAGACCTCTGGCACTCAAAGATATGTGGCTACCGTAATTTAATTAATGAATTAATTACATTAATAGAAAAAAAAACAATATACGGCAGCCATCTAAGACTGTACGCCAGCTCGCATTCAGCATTTTTGCAAGTCATGCACTTCCTGTGCGTGCTTCCTTCTTACAACGGAATTAATGGCATCATCTTCTCTCTTTGCTCTTTTGCTCTAGCTGAAAGATCTTTAATGTTTATACCGTCTTCTGGGCTCAGTTTTGTCATGTGCATAGGATGAAAAGACAGAAGATGCAAGACAGAATGTTGTGTAGTGTGAGCAGCACAGCTATTTGAGGATTTTGAAAGACTGGTGGTGTGCGCTTGGCATTATCTGGTGGCATAGTGTCTCAGATTTAGTTACCATCCCTTAAGGGTTCCCCAAATTTGGCACTCAAACATTTGTGAATCGTGCCATGAAAGGGATGTAGCTCTCACGGAATAACATACCCAGTCCTGCTTAAATATATCCTTTAAATATCCTTTTTATCTTGCACATGCAGGTCAGTTGAAACAATGGTGGACCCTTTTTCACAGATGTGTGCAGGGTAAACACAGCGGTAGTTCATAAAATGAATAATGGGTCTTTTGATTGCATTATCAGTGCTTGTTAATCCCAACACCTAAATCAAACGGACCAATTATTAATGTAATTAGAGCTAAAAAGCTGTATCTGGCTGTTCTACTGTCTGATGCCCGTTTGTCTACTCTGCTCCTCAGGAGCTTTTGGAGAAGTTCATGGAAGGGAATGTGGCCTTGGAGGAGTTCTTGGACTCGTTCCAGAGCTCCAGGAAGGCCTACCACATCCGCCGGGCTCAAGTGGAGAAGATCCAGGAGATGACGCGAGCGAAGCGGCGGCCGGACAGCATCAAAAGCACAGAGGAGGAGCAGGGGGACGTGGTCCACGACGCTAAGAAGGACTTGGAGCAGCCTCGGGACCCCTCTCAGCGACCCAACGGCTTCGTATCCCAGGGACCTCTGAGGGTCTTTCAGCTACGCTACGGCCTCACGCCCGCCTTCCTTGTGCCCCATTATCCCGCCTCTCCCCCAGCTTCAGCCCCAAGCCTCCCCGTCACCGGACACGGCCAGCCCGTGGGCCTTCGGGTTATCGGACAGCTCTCTGGTGGCTGGCCAGTCAGCGGGAGGCCGGTGCGCGTGCACCAGCTCTACAGGCCTAGCCCAAAACAGCTAGAGCCGCCTTACCGGTAGCTACAGACCAGCGGGCCAGCTGGTCTTCTGAGGCGTTGGAAACGGCGGCGGCGGTGGTCGGACTCGGACTTTCACCGCAAGCCCTGAAAGCTTCCACTTCTTCTGTTCTTCATTCATAACGGAGACATGAGCATGAGACATAACGGGGCGGCAGGGAGAAGGTGGGGGGGGGGGTCGTTGCACGACAACAACGGGGAGGTGCAGGTCATGGAAAAGAGTTTAATTTGAATGACGATGCACCGTCAGGGAGACACAGGGCTGTAAAGCACACGCCTAAAGGATGCCTTTGTCTGTTCACACAGAACTGAGAAGGGCTTTAAGAAAGGCCACAGAATGACAACTTCAGTTATGTCCAACTCATGGCATTTTAATATAAACATTCATTTCATATGGAATTGAAACCATTCTTAACAGATAACAGATGATATTGCAGCCCGAAATTGAACAATTTAACCGAAATGTTTTAGAACAGATGGTATTTATTAATAATCCAATCCATAGAGGATTAGATGACAACGTTTTACCTTTTTGTATATGCAACTCCATTTATCTTTTTCAACTGCCTTCCAAAGAGAATTCTCCTGCTTTCTTTTATTGCCCAAAGTAGATTACCTCCACAAATGAACATTCTGCCATTTGCATAAATACTGTTTATTTATTCGTAAATCCTATATTATACACTTGAATTGAAAGGTTCTTGTTTACCCTGGTAAATGAGGAGTTGCTTTTTCTCTCAAGGCAGCCGCTGTTATTTCTCCCAAAACTGAGTAGCAGAAAGAGTGGATTTAATTCCCACACAAATACCAGCGTTTTCCTAGCCGAGTGGGGTGATTTTTAATATTGTAAGGTGGCACATTTTCAATTTCTCACTAGGCACCCCGTCATTTAAAGGCAAAAGCCTTGGATTACGGTTTAATCAATCGGCGTTAGAATTCATCGCCGTGGCAGATTTATATTTAAGTGCGTGTGTACTACAATAAAAGGGTGGGGGGGGGAGAAAGACGTAATAATTATGTATTTTGTCGTCAGAACTTTAACCAAACATGCCATGTTGTTATCCACTCAGGGTCGGTCACAAACTGCAGTGCCACCAACCCCTGTTGTTACAGTCAGTTAACCAAGGGTCAAGGTGAACATGTGCCCGTGTGTTTCATGCCCACCTGCTATTACATGCCAGAGAGATCATCTCCGACTACGCTGATCTGGCTCGACTTTATTTGTTTTTTATTTTTAGACTGGAAGGAATTGTTGTATTTTACCCAGTTTTAGACCGTGCTTTCCATTGTCACTCAAATTGAGGCCAATTTTAGTCATTACCAAATTTAGTGGTTATTTATGTTCAACCGAAAGACGAACTAGATTTAAAAAAAAAATACCATTAGATTCATGTGTTTGGAAAAGAAAATGTGACGTGTTTGATTCTACAATTGTGGTTTTGTAAGTATAATATAATGTATATCTTCCTTTTTATCAAGGACTTAATTATCCCAGCAGCCACCTTGGAGTCAGAAACACAAGAATGAAATTGATTAATTCCTTTTGATCTATTATTGAAATACAATGGGCCCAATTTAATCTTTTCATTTTTTTTTTATGTCTGTGCTACATTTATCAAAAAGGCACTGTAGATTTTATTTTATTATGCATTTACATATTTATAAATCAACTCATTTGATAACTAGATACATTAATTATGTGCATGGAGCTTTAATAAAGGATCCACTTGTTTGCGTTGAAAGTCACCCGAGTTGCTGAATATCGGGTCATGGTGTTACTACAATGCCTTCTAATAGCACACGGTCAACCCATTTGGACTTTGCATAGTCTGTGTTGTCGATGAATTGTTTAAAAATATATATCAGTACTCATTCTTTATTATGCTCATAGTACAGGTATACTCCTCAGTTTTATATACAACATTCACCTTGTGGCTGAAACCAGCATTACAGAAAATAGTTTTGGTTTTAAACTGGGGCTCTGGGGGTGCTACAAGTCAAGCAATTGCGGAGTGTGAGTTTAATTAAAATACGTTTTATTTTATTTATGAGGCCAGCAGTAAAACTGCCAGATCCTGCAGCACTCCCTATGGCATCTTGCATTCTAGTAAACTTTATATCCATAAACAACGTGGTCTCTACACATTTGTATGTAATTCCAAGTTTTCCTCTGTACCCGTCAGGATGCAGGATTCACACAGCAATGTGTTCATATGGTGCTTAATGAATGCAGCCCATGTAGCTGCTCATGATACAAGCAAGTGTGTGCTTATTACGACTTGTGTCGAAGCAAATCAGCGCTACTGCGTGGAGAGATGGGCTGATAATACCGCCCCCATCTCTGTTCATCGTGTGCGTAGCTGCATCGTTTGAGTGTTAACTGGCAGCACCCTGGTGGCAAGACCCTGCAGAATAATATCGCAGATGTCAGAAGAGACATGTCTGCTTGTGGGAATTTCTGGGCATCGGCCTGATTACATGGGGAGGAACAAATGTCCAAGATGACCGTCCCAGAACCGCACGCTGTTAATGCGAGACCAAAACCGCCTTTGCATTTCAAAGCATTGTCTAATGGAGAAAATGTATGTGTATATATATATATAAAAGCTCATCAGAATATATATATATTCTGATGAGCTGTTGTGCACATTAGCGTGACTTGAGAGAACCGTGTAGCCTAGTTGGGCAAATCCACAGGAGCCTCGTATATAGAACCTGGTTATAGACCGCTCACAAACTGCTTATGCTCAGAGGCTAGAATGAGGTTAGAAGAATACATCGGGCCTATTTTACTTTAATACACAGTACTATAACTTGTATTTCTTTAAATTATTTTACAAGTAGTAAAGCGCCAAGGTGGTGCTGCTGGGAAGGTTCTTGTGCATGCTTTTAACTCTTGCTTAGCAGGAGCATTAATAGAATCATGAGAACATGAACAAAATATGGAACATGAATTTCGGTGGAAGATCCCTTTGTTGTATGTATCCTGCCACACTTCAGCATTTAAGTGACCTTACAAAACATGTTTACATGTGAAATATCAATCGTTTCCCATCAGAATCCAGGAGTTAATAAAATTAATTTGTCACTATGGTTACCCCTTCTCATGTGTGTGTTTTTTTTTTTTTTTTGGTTCAAGGTTGCATTTGGTCTATGGAATTGTGACTAGCTTCATTAAAGGACCACTGTGTAAACTTGTGCAGCAGTTACGGGGAAAAAGCAGTTCAATTTCAAATGTATTTTTCTTTTTACCATAGACATAGGCATACAGTATAAAACATTTGCTGTGAGGACGTAGGCCTACTTAAATATAAAAATCCATAGGGTCGGGTCGTCTGATCTTAGTAGAAAAGTATGAATTTTACAGTCCTCACTACAAAAAAGCACGTTTTCTGTTTTACCACTGGCTATTGCAGGAATTGGTTAAGGGTGTGCTGGATTACTGTGGGCTGTTGTCCCCCTATCTCTCAATTGGGGGATGGGTTGGAACTGTTGGGAACCTTATCTTATTCAAAGTTAATGGCCCTGTAGAAGATTAGCATAAACCTCTGCACATTCTGGGAACAGCAAGGACATGGCTCAGGCACGGCAGCTCAAATCAGCATTCTCATTTTCTTATCCTCAACCGTTTTATCTTCTTTGGCAGACTGACGTTGCTGCAAAATTAGAGCAGGGAACGGATCCTAACCTCGGTATGTGATCGCTTGGGAACAGGTGCAGCACTGATTATAATGTTCTTATGCTAAATGCAAGGATGTTAGTAATCCAGCAAAATTTACCAAAGATATTTTTGCCTTTCAAAATTTGTGGTTAATTTTGATAGCTCAAACTAAACAGGAAGTCATAAGAGAGCACAGCAAATGCTTCAGAATTGCAGTTCTATAACTCTATACAGGTTTCATTGTTATGCCAACGCTCTAGCACCATCTAGTGGCCACGTGTGTAGACCCCATATACTGTATTTAGTTACGTGTTTAGGTTTTAATTATTGAAATCAGGTTTATTACCAAGCCCGTCCTTTTAAATAACTGATTTAAATCTTTATTTCTTTCCCTAAGCATAACAACTCGGCCAAGTATCTGTTTACAACCTGTCAGCATTATGTATTTAAACATTTACAAGTTTTGCCATTGAGCCTGTAATGCACAACCATTTGAGTATTTCTTTACTGCTATTTCTATTTTAATCGCCTTTGTTCATTGATCTATGCTCCATAAATCCCAACACAAAGTAAATAGAGAGAAAGAAACAAAATCTTCTAAATTGATATTGGAACCTTCCCACCAGGTTCTGACAAACATACCACGCTAATTTGTTTAATTCAAGCCGCTCTGTGCATTTTAAGCCTTTAGTCAAAAGCAAGTTTCTAGACCTGTCAGCTGAAAGTAAGCCTTAGTAATGTGGTTCACCATTTGCACACCTCTTTGAATAACATGAATGCATTATTCTAGTAATTCAAGTTTTTGAATTTTGATCCAGGAGGAAATGTCTACCAATTAAGAATACACAAAGTCAATAATTCAGTGAGTCATAAGTATTTAGCTCTTTAAAGCTCTTTAATAAGTCTTAGACCAGATTTCTAATGAGAATGTTTTGTTCTACAGGAAACTAGTCAACACGTATACAACATAGCATGGCCCTGTTTAGGAAAAAGATTCAGTGCTGAAATTTAAACTTCACTTTTTGTCCCCAGAGTTGGTAAGATTGATTGATTCATTGCAAAAGGTGACGACGATGTTTATTCTAAGGACTTTGCTTTTCCTGAGAGCACGTCTGTACAGTAGGCTACAACACCATCTATGGAATGTAGACTGGTCAAAGGCCTTGCAGAGTTAGCAGCTACACAGTACATTCACAGTTTGCTAATTACCCAGGCTTAAGGTAATCTGACAACATGCCAGAAGACCTGTAATATTTTGAATAGGAAAAGAGTGAAAACTCTAAAAGGTCTGTGCTAGTTTCTCTCAACAGGTCCTTACAACACACAGTATTTCATTATTACAGGCTCAGTCCATAATCTTCTCAGGGAGTGCCCACTGTGCTATACAAGTGCTTTTCATTCACTAATTTTCTGCCTGTCAACATATCTTAACATCAACCCACCCCCCAAAGTCACAAATGTCCTTTGACTGTCGAGTTCGGAGCAACAGTTTATCTTCCATCAGATTTGCGAACATGTAGACAGTGGTTCTACTCTTATGTCTAAAAAGTGTAACGCCTTCTCTTTATTGGCTTCAATCAGACTCAAGGTACCCAAGCAAAATTGAGGTTTAAGAGCTTTTACTATACGTGTCTTTAGTTGATGGGCATTTGGCATTAGGCTATCTGTCAAAATGATAAAAGACAAAAAAAAATCGTTTTGTACATATTGTCAAAGTAACATTGCTGTTAGATTTTTTCTGTAAAACGGAAAATAAATACTGATGACGAATTAAGTGTTCTTTATCATGTAAATGTCCCTCCCCAGTAACAACACAAACAGACCAATGTCATCAGTTAGTAGGCTATACAGTAAGCGATGACGAGAGATCCTCCCCAGCAGAGGACAATCATGCTGAGCAAAGCCATTTCATGGAGACTTTTAAGATACAATCGGTCACTTTCAAGTTTAGGTCATTTCGGCAGTAAACGAACTAGACTATTTGTGCTTGGTGACATTCTGAAAAGCCGTGCGTGGATCACGGAACCAGGATCATCACGTAGCCGCGGGTGTCATCTCTATTGTCACACGATCGCGATTTCATCGTTGTTTGCGCTATAGAAGACCGTTCTCACAGTGCATCGCTTTAGCCTACTTAAGATATACTTAAGAAAACCTTTATTGTATTGTTTATTGTATAGTAGCGGCATTAATCGCTATGAGAGGGGGGGGAAGGTACGTTTTGGAATACATTTTAGAAAGAAAAATAACGTCAGCCAACACTGTGTTTTTGGCAGTGTGCAAACTCTTTTTGATTAACATGGGAGCGGATTGAAAGCGGGTCAGCTCCACGTGCAGTCTGCAACGGGCTCTAGCCATTGAGGGCTATATTTTAACGGTCTAAGCGCGCACGGTCTAAAGCGCATTTAGTGCATTTAGGGCGTGTCCAAATCCACTTATGCTACAGTAGTTTAACTGCGGAAAAAATAGTCGCAGTTGCAGGCGCATGGTTCAAGGGGGTTGTACTTAGTCTCTTAATTATTCATGGGTGTGTTTTGGGCGTAACATGCAATAAACCAATCAGTGTCATCTCCCATTGCCTTTTAAAGGACCAGTGTGTAATATTTAAGAGGCTCTCGTGACAGAAATGCAATATAAGATCCACAACTATGTTGTCAGTGGTGTACAAAGACCTTATATAATAAACCATAATAT
>JAODLI010059003.1:0-15461 GCA_027575585.1 Percopsis omiscomaycus | reverse complement strand
AAGCCAGCCCCCCCCCCCCCCCCCGTTTCTTTATATAGGGAGGGTGCAGAACATAAGACCCAGGTCTTTGATAATAGATCAAACCGAATCCTTCTCCAGGGCCACGTACGATGGCGAGAGGCTCCATTAACATTCCTGCCTCTATCCACACACCATTCACTGTACGCCATGCATTTCTTTCCCACCCTCGCCTGCCCACTCCGCTCACTTAGCTAGGGCAAATTAGCGGAGAGAATCCGCCACACACATTAGAGCCAGGGCGTCAGGGCTGGGGATATTTGTAATGTGTGGATTGTCAAGAGCCATTACCAAAGCATACAGGATTCACCTCTCAGATCAGCATTTGTGGCGGTAAATTGGTATTAGCACTCGTGCTAAAATAAATAAGAAAATATATAGTTATTCGGAAATGTTCCATGTCTACTGCCATAATATCCGTGCAAAACAAAAACTCCAAGGTGTCACCGATCTTGTCCCTTGGCGTTATATTGGATATAATAGATTGTATTGTAATAGGGTCAGGCGGGAAACCCCTCAGATATCTGCCACCCTGCCAGGTGCCTTGAATCTACTAGAGTGAAGAGCAGAGAAGGGAGAGCACATGACGGTTCATCGTAGAAGTATTCACTAAAGACAAGGAAGGACAAAAGCTTTTCTTCACAAAGAAATGCTAGATTGCTAGAAACTGACACATTGAATAGCTCGTATAACAAAACGGTGAGACTGCCACCCTCTTAATTTGACCAGCCTTAAAGCTGCAATCAACAACATTTTACCATAATTTTATTGTAATTTTAATAAGGTACAGTACAAAGTGGCATTACAAAATATAAACTGAGCATGCGGCTATAGATTACTCCGTGTGTCCATTTGTCTCGGCCTCTGGCGGTGAGCATTCAGTTTGAACCACAAAAACAGCAGAGCATTTAATGTCGTGTGCCCCTAACCCCAAGATCCCGTCTCACTGTTCAAAAACATTTAAACGGCTCAAACATGGTAAAAGTGTCCGTCTGTGTCTAGTTACCACATGCCACAAAAGGGAAAAAAATGATTTTTAACAAAAAAGAAAGTGTCTTAGTGATGGATTGCAGCTTTGATACAGCTCTGTTAAGGCCATTATATTGAGGAAACGTTCTAGAAAATAACTGTATAAGATCACTAAGAATCAGTCCCATTGGTCTTTAATCCAGAATGTCAGTTGTGCGGCCCCAAAGTAGAGGAAGTTTATTTTTTTCCTCCCATGGCACCCACTGGACTGGAACTTGTGCCTTTTGGCAAACGTATCTCTCACGTCTTTACCACAAAAAAAGGACAGCCAATTTCATTCTTGACTACAGTGGATTTATCAGGAGACTTAGAGGACAGACGGCTTTGAAAAGTAAAAAAAATAAAATAAAGAAGAAAATATTTCCTGAGGAATAGAGACGGTTAGACCGCAGATGTCATATTTCTTTCCCTCCCCTGTTGGTCATAATCAGCCCTGCTATCATTACTATGCTAATCACCTCTAAGGAGGAGACAGAGATGAAGAGAGAGCAAGAAAGGGAGGAGGAAGGCATGATTTAATGATTTCCTGCAAGGATATGCTGATTGCAGTCCATCTCCTCAATTAAAATCTATTGTGAAGCACTCCCTACTTTGTCCTAACATGCGCGAGCACACACATATGGCTCAGTTGCATCGCCACAGGGGGGTGACCAGCAGAGGCTCTAAATGAGAAAGAATTAATATAGATGGGAGAATGGAGCTTGATTGGTAAAAGACAGAATTCGACATCTTTGTGTCTGACACACAAGCAGAGCAAATTTGGGTGCGAGTGCTTTTGGTGCCGACTAAATTAGGTAAAAGTTAGTCTCTGTACATTTGTATTTCCTATGCCCTTGCCAAACAACATTTTTGAATTTTTTTTTATCTACACATTCAAATTCATTAAGCATTTTGAAATAAATGTTGAAGAACTCTGTCCAACAAAAGTCAATAATCACCTCAAAATTATCTCTCAGGTCAACATTTTGCCAAGAAAAATGTGAATATGAATGGGGGTAAAAGGAAAGGATAAAAAAAAAAGACTCTTGTGCCAAAACTCTAAGCTAGAATAACGTTCTGTGTCCACAGGGTCTCTTTATTACCGAGCAGCTTTCTGCAGATGCTTGTGGATGCTGGGATATGAAAACGTCTTGGCTGCTGCTGTTTCGGTCTATTCAAAAACACAGCCCAGCAGTGCTCTTTGGCTGACATGCAAGCTGAACACTAAAGGATTCTAAGTGGAATTAACACATTTAAGCAAGTGTTCATCATAGATAAAACAGCATTTTCATCTTCCTGCACATCTGTACTGTATATCGCACGGACCAGCTTTGATAACATGTTTTACCAACCACTAGCCTCTGATTGATAATAATTAGCATGCACAGGCCATTCACATACCTCTCATATTAGTATGCAACCCGGTACAGTGTATATTACAGCCATGCTAATATGGCGCCCCAATCTCATTAGAATCACTGACGATGATAATTCCCCAATGACTGCCGTCTTGCCTTCAGATAGTGTGTGTGTGTGTGTGTGTGTACAGGGGTGAATGGGGTCTCTAACAGATGGCCTGTTAGTTTGAGTGGCGGGGCACGGTTGATGGGCACAGGGGGATTAATGTAGAAGGGGAGGACACTCACTTCATTCACCCGGGCCATTTATCATTTGTGCCTGACAAGAGTGCACCCCAACCTTTAATGGCTTCACACCAATATGGACCTGCCTCCGTGACAAATGCCCACACTCCGGCACCATCCTAGAGACAGTTGGGGAAGGAAATGAGTTTCTCTCGCCTCCGTATCAGAGTAGTTTCTTGACTCTGTAGCTGCTAATTAAACTACAATAACATGCTTAAACGACTTGACTGGGAAACAAGGTTAGCGTTGCGTCACTTTTTTTGGGTAGTTCATAAATGTGTTCTAATACTCTAAACACTTTCTGCCCTCCCTCCACCAAACGTTAGCGTGTCTAGGCATCTCTCTAGCTTCAACAAAGACACATAGGCCACCCTTTCATCTTGAAATGATCTGAGCAGATACAGAGCAGCCGCCAGAGAAAATCTAGCTTAACTGGCTTAGCCCATAACATCTGAGATCTAGCCCCATGGAATCAGATAGGACTCCAAAGCACAGATATGGAAAATAGGAAGCAGGGGGGGAAAGCAGGAAGGGCACACAGAGTGAGCAAGAGAGAGAGACACAGCTTCTAACGAGAATAATGTGTTACCTCCAAGTTTCATATTATTTCATATAGTTTCTCCCCTTCTCTGTCTGTCTCTCTCTCCCCCATGCCCTCCCCCAAGCAGGTGGAATGTTGCGTACGCTGAGCATGTGGGTCTATTTATCTATTTCTATCGAATTCCCTTTCTCACTATTCTCCAAATGTAAAAAGAAAATAATTGGCTGTTTTTGTACTGGATGTGATCAATCTCATTCCAAAAAGGAAAAACCGTGTTCATTATGGCAGTTTGAAAGCAGCTGTCTTGATTTATGCAGAGCGGGTTGTCAAATCAGAATTATGGATAACTGCTGTTTTCACACTGCAGCTTTACCTTGAACTCAACATGTAGCTATAAAATAGGGGTTACAGGCATAGAGAGATCAGTCAGAACTGTTTCTGAAAGAGAAATAGAAGCAAAATAATAGAAGTAAAGAATGTGCCCTCTCTCAGCAGTACTACAGCTCAGCCAATATATATATAACGGAAAGAATATTACATGTCGTTAAGCTAAAAAGGGCTTTGGACTGGTTATAAGATATAAGCCCACTCTGTCTGCATCTCCCCAGACCAGTTAAGCACTACAGAACCAATGCTCTTGTGATTACGGATGATGCAACACAGGGAGATAGAGTGAAACTGCTGTTCACATCAGTCCATGCCTGTGTCCTGATGTGAACCGATTCCAAATGTCAGTGAGTACTAGCATAAAGGGAGAGGGAGCAATACATTTAAATTTTTATTAATTTAGCAGATTCTTTTATCCAAAGCGACTTACAATTACATTGCTCTATTACATGGAGCAGGTAGGGGTTAGGCATCTTGCTCAAGAATGCTTACAGGTAAGCCGACACTGGGGCTCGAACCCACGACCTTCTTGCTGGGAGTCCAACACCTAGACCACAAGACTATCTAAATTCTGCATAAGCAGCTGTGTTCGATTTGTTTTTTTAATGATGGTCATCAAGAGACAGGAAGAAACCAGAGCATATGTTATACATATCTTACTAATCCCTTATGTTTTTTAACCAATATTTGAATGTTATTAGCTATGTAGCTAGCTGGCTAGGTTTAGCCAACTACTGTGTTCTTTGTGGGGAGTGATTTCAGAAAGGCAAAGTGTAGTGTGACTGAGCCTACAGACCTCTGCTCTTGGGAGAAATTGATGAAGACAGATACAGAGTAGGGATATCAACACAATAATATGACCAGATTATTTAACATCACGACATGTAAACCATACACATGAGTAGGCCTATATGAAACGATCATGTTCAGGATGTTGTGTGTCACGAAAATATCATGTAAATATCAAGTCACTAGTACTTACACATTTCTATTAACTTATATATCTTACTATTATAATTTCTAATCACTTATTAATTCATTCTATTATTTATGAACCTAACTATTTTATTTCACAACAGAGTTTGTTATCCAGTAAGAAAGTTGATTTCAGTACATTAAAAAAGACAGATATATTAGTATGGTACAGTTATAGGCCTACTATATTAAATATGTATTAACAAATTGGATCAGAAACATCCTCTAGAAATATTGAATGGATCGGATAGCGACACCAAAAAAGTTGATCAGGACATCCCTAATACAGAGAATTTAAAAAAAAAATAGATCTGAAAGACATGGCAATATGGCTGTATGACGTTTCTTTCTGACTAGCCTATAGACACAGCACTACTTTTAGGAGAGCAACGAGAGGCACTTGCACACAAACGTGTACGTACAGCACACACCAAAACACAAATTGTACTCCTTTCCCAGGAGAATTAATTTATAAAGGAAATGAGTTTACTTTTTCTAGGGTAATATGAGTTACACACACACTATCACCACAGGGAGGATTCTAGACCCAGCAGTAGGGGTAAGGGAATGTTAAGATCCCGGCAGGATCCCACCTCTAAAACACTTCAGGGTGTACTCGCTGAGCCCTGGATTCTCAGGTTAACCTCACCACACCCCACATAGTGCAGAACAAAGACACAGTCATGTTCGGCTAGGCTACAGCTTTAAAAAAAAGAAAAAAGAAGAAGAGCCACCGCACTATTGGTTTTGTCAGCCTGATCTGCCTTCCTCGTGGCTGGAGCCTTTGTACGTCACGATTGAGCCAAGTAACAGTGTAACACAATACTATAATACATAAACTTGATGATTATCTATTGACAATGTTCATATTGCTTCTGATTTTGTGTAACCACACAATGTGGTCTTACATTTTCAACTGCAACAAATATTACCGAACTAGCATTTATAGCGTAGTGCCCTGCGATCTTTCCGATGTCATAACTCTAAGAGCACTAATTCAGAAGCTCTTATTCGCCACAGCAAGTCAGGAGTCATAATTCAGCGCAACGCTAAAATGGGGAAGACGGCGAGCGTCCATTTGGCATGGAGTCCCTCATACAACGCTACATTAGGCCTTTAATGGATAAGGGATCCCAGGGGCTTCATTAATGTGGAAGTGGTCAGAAGAGGGTGTGTCCGTGTCTGTCTGTGTGTGAAGGTGAGACAGAGAAGGAGAGAGCGAGTTTGCAAAGAGTTTCAGTGTGCATGTGCACTATTCATAGGGAATTGGCTGGCAGGTCAAGCTTAAATAATATCAATTATTAGTTTGTTAGGCCCGCTATGGGCCACATATTTTACTCACATCTCCCAAATGTCTCTGGGATGTAAACCGTACAGGAGGAGGATTGCATTTGGATATAATCAGGAAGAATGAAGTATGATCGTTAAACAGGACATCTCGTAAAAGGCAGGTTCTATTCCAATAAGCCAAAGACACCATCATTGTCAATATGTCTTGCCATAAAAAAAAGCACTAAACCCATGCTTCAGTCAAGGTCACCGGTGATCTGTAGGCAGGTTGCAATTATGCGTAATTATTCTCTGTGGTGTAGAAAGTAAAATAGGCTTTGTAGAGCAGAGACTCTGAATTTCTATAGATGCCCACATGGGATTCAGTGGTAAACACAAGTAACTGCCACCCGTGACAAAATCACAAGCTTTATTTCTAATTAGTTAGCGCCAATCCTTAGCCCAGCAATTGTCTGATGCCCCGCTCACTCACTGCAAAGAGATGCCCAGCCACTATTTATTTATATTTATAAACCTATAATCAGTCGTTTCTCAATGTCAGAAAATTGAAAGACTCTCTAGAGGAGCACTTTTAGTCTTGACTGCTGATAGTTTTTCCTTATTTCTTTATTTTCTCCATTCTGATGATTCTTTACTTTCTTGATGGGCAGGCTGAACATACACTGTGCACATTCAAGTTAGTTGACAGCCAATCATATATATCAGCAGTTCCATTTCAATCCATTAAAGAGAAATTGAAAATGTGTTAATACCTTGACTTGGTACCTTACCTCAACATTAAATCCATAATTTACACACCTAAAACTATTAATTATGTTCATCTGCCAACCCTTATCGTTTCTCATAAAAAAAAACACAAACCAGGGATTCATTCATTGACCACGTCAAGAAAATGGCGGTTTAACAAAAGCGTCAATAAAATTAAATGTTCGAATATTGAAACAAAAACTAATGACACCAAACCTGCCTTGTATCGTTTATATTGTGACACACTAGTAGTACAAAAGCTAACCGTGCAGGGGAAGAAAATGGTTGATCTATCAGGCAGATGAGCTCTTCAGAGGAGCCTAAATGAACAAGTGCGTTTCCATTCATCTCACACTGGCTGAGACTGATGGCTAGAACTAGCGGTCCACTTTCACACCTCATTTACCTCGTCTGCTAGCATGCTATGTTCGGTAACGCACACACACACACGTCACAAACACAGGCCCATACGTGCACATGTGCACACGCTCGCACCTACAATCAGAATACCTACTTTTATCTTGACATCTTGTTGGAAAATTACTGGGGGAAAGATGGAAAATGCACTGGGAGAGTGAGTGGGAAAGCTACAGTAGTGAGGGGAGAGAGAGAGAGCTCTTGATAACAATAGCAATTTGTGCTGCTCTGACTCTCCCACCACAAAAAGATGAAAGTCAATGGATGATGGTCATATGTTCTCTGTCATTATTTCAACTGCACATTCATTCATTCAAGCCTGGCACAGTAGGCCTTATTTTCCCTGGTGTCCTTTCAACCGTCGAATCAAAATAAGTTACAACCCCAAAGGGTGGTAGCGCACAAAAAGTGTCAGCGAGAGAGGCGAAAAGTAACTTGCACTTTTTAAAACTGGTTTCCTTCCCTCTCCTGCTAACTTGTCCAAATGGGACCATTAAAGGCACCGGAGCAATCAACTAAAATGTCAAAGACAAGTGGCACACGAGTGGCGAACAGGCCTGTAACTGCTCCAATCAGCAAAACAAAGACCTATGGGACTGTCTGGCTCTGTCAAAAAAAAGTGTGTGTGTGTGTGTGTGTGGGTCTGCATGTGTCAGACAGAGACAGAAAAACATGCAAGAGTGCTGTAGGGGGGAAATTTAAGCATACAGTAATATAGAATAAAACTTTAGGTGGAAGTGGAGAAAGATGCTTGGCCTTTCCAACTCCCATCTAAGACCAACGATGCTCGGGGGAGGTCGGGTGACCTGGCCGTCATCTACAGGTGCGTGTCGTTATCGCCACAGCCAGTGAAATGACTAGTGAGAATTCTGTGCGATCTGTGTGTGTGTGTGTGTGTGTGTGTGTGTGTGTGTGTGTGTGTGTGTATATACAGTATGAGAGAATCTTATGAAAGTGAAGTAGGTAGCAGAGGAAGGACTGAGTGAGATGGTAGATAACTTAAAGAAGGCCATCCCCATCTCTACTTATGTAGGCTAATTGACTAAGGAATTCAAGCGGATATGATTAAATTCAATTGTTATGGACTTCAACAATAAGGACCTTCTTTGAATACACACTGCGAGGCAGTAAGGCAGTGCGTCGTCCCAGTATATTGCTAATTATCAGTTAATTGTTATTCCCCGTCATTAGGAGGGTGGTTTTTAATTGTAATGTAGCCAAGCAGAAAGCCAACCTATACATGTGGGGGACAATTAGCCACCTCCATTAACCCCTGGTTAATTACAACCTCTATTGCTGCTTCCCACAGCACTTTTCCACTGTATTTTTTTAACCACACCCCAGTCTCAATCCCTGGGACGTTACCCCCGTTTTCTACGTCTCATTTCTGCCCTCCTTTTATCAGAGCCCACCGTCTGCCTTGACTGTTCATTCCCGGAGTCTAAAGGCTGTGTGCTCCACTCTCGTTTGAAGGTTCCCGCCACTTGCTTTTGTCTTCATTTCCCCACTAGGCCTCTGTGTTTGTTTGTCCAGGTTTCATCTGTCCCATCTCTCTCAATTTTTTTTTAAATATCCACGCCTGATTACATTTCGATCACCATCACAGATTCATTATGCTTTTGATATATGTTTGAGAAAAGACATAACAGCATGCCGGCTCTAATCCCATGTTCATATTTACATGTTAAAGCCATTCCTACCTCGGACAAGACAAGTAGAGCTTGGCTTCTGGGCAGCTCCAACGCATCAGTTGGGGGTAAAGTGGTTTGCTCAAGGACATGCTGACAGTAACTGTAGAGCGAGGGGAGAGCACTGCTCAATCACTCTCCCTGTCGGTCCTGGGATTCAAACTGGCGACCTTCCAAACACAAGCCCGCTCCACTCCAAACCTGCCTATGACTTCACCTGCGAAACCGTCCCCTTCGCCTGTGCTTATTACTTTTCTGGAAACTTACCGGTGCAATGAAAACACGTGAATAAAAGTAGGCTTTGGTTTGTTTTGCAGACAACTCGAGAAGACTGTACACATCTAGCAAGCCTCAGCAGCTAGCGGGCGATGTTCTGTGTCGCTGGGGTTTTCCCAATTAACCCCACCTTGATTCACCATTGTTTTTGTATCCCCTCTAATTTCCCTAATCTCTCCCTGTCCTCGTCTCATTTACTTTTTCCATTTTTCTCCTCTCCCCTGCTATTTTCCTCCTAGCTTGTTGTTTCCGTGAGCTAGACAGTGTTGTGATAATACGTGATAATAAGACACGCCGTTACTCAATACGGCCAGAAACTATGCAAACAGACCCAGACAAATAGACGGGAAGAGACAAGGGACAAAGAGATGTGGCGATAGGAAGTAGACGCGTCGGACAGACACAGACACGCAGAGTGAGACGGACAGCGGCGAACCGCTCATTGTTCGACAGGCGAGGGAGATAACAGATAAAACGGTGTTGCTAAAGAGGACACAATGGATCCTTAATTGACTCATTAGGCGAAGGAGAGAATGAGGCCGGCTAATGAATGGGATATGAGCATTAAGGTTAGCCCAGCTAAACTGCTTGCTAAGCAAACTGGAAATGCAGTTAGCTTATTGAATATGAGGAAGGCAATTTTCCTAGCTCACTAAAAGGAGTATTGTGGGACTACTGGGGAAAATAAAAAAAAACTAACTACACCAGTGTTGCATTGTTGCTATGATTGATTACATGTTTTTATTCTCTCTGTAGTTTCCTGTTGTGTTTTTAATGGAAATCACATTGCCAAAAAGCATGCCGGTCCATACTGCGTGGATTTTAGGTATTGCTAACCAACACTTTGATGTATTGGCTGAAGATATAATCTGTTATACTGCAACACTGGTTAACATCAGGTTGAACAAACCCATGATCAGCATTATTTGACTACAATACTGTCTGTCTGTGTGTGTGTGTGTGTGTGTGTACCTCTAGGTGCTCCAGTATGTATGGTGGGTTGGTCATGCCCAGCCTCAGCATGGCTCCCTCAGGGATTTCCTCCACCAGTTTCCACAGCAGAGAAGGCAGGTCTGTTCCTATGTCCCGACCGTAGGCACCCGTGTCTTCACTGGTCAACCAGATCTCACACACTCCCTCTGGGAAGGCACAGACACACACACACACGGTGAGAACAATGAGGGACAAAATGTTATTAGCTTGTGTACGTTACTACCCAAATGCCCTAGGCTGGCAAGTCTGGAAGTCTTGGAGGGAAAGACTCACAAATTGTGATTAATTGGAAAGCTTTCAACCCTAACCACCCTCTTTATAGAGGTTCAACAGAAACTGGCTCATAAATTGAATAAACACTGCTTTCACCAGCCATGTTCCTAATATCTATTATACCATTTTGGCCAAAACATCTCATTCTCACTATGTCGGTAGAAAGGAAAATAAATAAATTGCTTTGCTACTCTCAGGAGGATCTATTCAGCGGAAAATCCCCTGGAGTACAAGAAGATATACAAGAACCAGAGTGTTAAAAAATTGAATAAATGGTAAATTGTGCTCAAGGGCATGCTGGCAGAAGCCCTCGACAGTATCTTGGTCAACTGTCTTATTCAGTTACATCAAGTTAGCCTACAATTTGAGTTGGACCAGACTCCTGCTGCAAGCACGTTCCTCCAAATGCTATTCTAATGGCGTCTCATTGGAATTACACTTTCCCAACGCCTGTCACCCCCTACAAAGGTTTGTAGTCCCTAATGCTGTGAGGCTTAGGGAGAACTCTAGCCAGCACAGTCGATAAAAACAACAATTCCACAGGCCTGCTCTTCCACATGTGAAGGACACACATAGCGAGTGAGGGCAATCTATCAGCTCAGTGTTAAATTAGAAGCTTTCCGACGGAGAGAGCCTAATGATGGAGCTGCCATTTGGCTGCGAGAGCACAAATGGCAGTCTAACTGCTTAAGCTGGCTGTTAAGACACTTCATCTCACACAGACAAAATACACTTGCAAAAAGCTTCAGTGTGGTCAAGCGAGCACAAACAAACCCTTACGCACAACTATCATCATTAGTAGCTGTGCTGAGACAGATGAATGTATGTGGTCATTCGGTGAGAGATTAAGGGTGACGCCAGGCTAATTAGACTGTTTAAAAAAAAGTGGCTGTGTGTGTGTGTGTCAGCAGAGACGGACGAGATGGCAGCATAATTGTGTAGAGTGAAAGAGTTTTAAAAGCTTAGCGTCGTTGACATTAAGATGCGTACAGCCATGTCTAAAAATACCATTAAGACCATCTGTCAGATGACACACAATTAAACCTAAAGGTTGATATACAAAATGGGAAAGGAAGATGAACCGACAAACTGCCTTTTCCCATCCAGATAAGGCATTCCAACATCAGGCCATAGCCACAAGGTGACCATGGTTCTGGAAGTGTCTAGCTAACTGCCAACTGCCACTTGAACTCACTAATTTCTCAACATGAGAAGCCCCAGCTAACAATGAAACATTCTGGTATACTGTTAAGTTACAAACAGAAAATGCTCACGCTACACTTGGAATCTGTGCAACATGAAGTGAACTAAAATAATAAGGAAAGTAGATTTTTTGACATACTAGTGCTTGCAGGTTGGATATTCTCTCTATATAATGTCTGTCAATGTTTCAAGGAATCTGGTGACCTGTAAGGAATGTTCGATATCGAGCGCACTGAGGAAAGGAAATAAATAAATAAAACAAAATGCCTGCCGGGCAGGTGTTGACAACCCATTCCCAGGGCAGCTTATGTCAGCTTATTGGGGCTAAATTGAACCAATCTTTCCTGTGGTGTGTCTGTGCCCTCTGCCAAGGTCTGTCCCTGTCATGCATTGTCTGCGTCCCTGGGGTGGATGTTTTCCTACACCCAGCACAACACCACCATCAGAGGCAACGTCACCGACCCTGCCACAGGACAGCGCAGGCCGGGGTAAGATTGGATCAGATCCTAGCTCCCACGGCTAAAAACTGGACTTGGAAACTTGCTGTCCTCCAAAACAACATTCCTGCGACTGTGTTGCCGCATTCCTTTGCTAAGATGGTTAGCTTGCTGCATTGTCTGACTTGACACATCTGTTTTCTTGTGTCAGAAATGTGTTAACATGGGCCTAGCTCTCGTAAATCTCATTAGGCCAGCCTATGGAAAAAAAAAAAAAAAAACTGTCAGGTGTTCAGGGCCATATACAGAAGTCCAGACAAACTCGGTAACCTGTCAAGTTGAACAGACCCTCACCCGCTCGCTATGACCCTGCGCCCCGTCGTGTGCCAGGGTTGCCGATGGTGTTATTGTTGGCCGCAGAAACGGAGAGAGGCTAATCCTGCAGGACATGCTAGCAAGCTCCATTCTGTCAGACTGTCCTAGATGATAAATTAAAACTGCACAGCTGTTTCCTCTGTTTTTCAGTGAGTGTGCATTGGAAGCTGACGAATGCTTGTGTTTGTGTACATAAAAGAGTGAACACACCTGACAGTTAAATCAACAATATCATGTTGACTTAAATAAAAGCCAGTTTTGCTGCTACTTCTTGCTGGTTGATATTATATTTGAAAAGGTTTTCCTTTTGCCATTCTCAGTTATTATAATTTGGAGTTAAAACCATCCTGGTATTGCAAGCTCCACTTCTATGATTTGCATCGCTTGACATATCAGTCTGGGGACTCAATTGAAAACCGTTCAGCCAGGCGGTGCCAATAGCTGTAAATCAAGCAGGCGATTGGACCACCGTCAACTAATCAGAACAAGACCCACGTGGGGATGATTTTACAATTACAGGCACTTAATTGCTGTCAGCACCAACTGAACTACCCACCTAGATACTGATTGGTCGGCAGATCGCTAGATGACTGACAAATTGTTTGTGAATTGAAAGCTCCCAGACTGATATATGAAGTAATGCACGTCTTAGAAGCAGAGCTTGCAATATCAGGATGGTTTTAAACAGATTTGAGGGGAAATGTGCCACACAGTGATATGTTTTTGTTTAACAGCAGTAGTTGGTCCACCAGAAAGGATAGATAGACCTAAACAGAATATTAGAATGCCCACTGACGTCGTGTCAAGATTGCTGCAAGTTTAAAAAGCCAGATCAAAGACCAAGCCATTGTTACATGGCACAAAGCACGCGTTAGAAACAGCTTTGACCGCCAAAAAAAAAAAAAAAAAAACAGGACAGGGTTGTCTGGGTTTCCATGACACCGGTGTGACAAACATCCATCAAAATGTTATTACGTTGACCTGCCAGTGTTTAACACTTGTGCGTGCCTCCGTGTGTTAACATTTATTGACACCACACAACCCCAAGCGCCCGGCGTTCATTTTTCCACAGGTGGAAAGCCAGTGCTGATGTCAGAGCAGTTCAAAACATGGCAGGACGCGTTTCCTCAGCGCTTTTATCGCTGAACTCTGACCAACGGCTGTAATGACAGACAGGGGAGAAGAAGAGAGCGCAATGGCAGAAGGGAAGGTGTGGGAGATAGAGAGATAAAAACAGAAAAATAAATAAATATTGGGAAGTCCCATGTTAGGGGCACGATCTTTTGAGGGTGGAGGCACGGATAGACAGAAGAATGGATAGGGGGTGGGGGGTGGAGGAAACAGCTGTGTTGGCGTGACTGTGCGCGCACACTTGCAATCCGTCATCCAAGAATAACACCACGTGGATGACTGACACACAACATATACAAGAGCCATTACATCAGCTCAAGATCAGTACTGTGTCTGTATGCGTGTGTGTAGTCCTTACTGACATACGGTATTTGTATGCGTCATATTGATATTTATGACTGGAAAGAGAATTAACAAATTACAGGTGATAGGACATGTTGGGCAGAAAGGACATGAAGTAAAATGCATGGAACTCTGTGGATGTTAATACTGTGCCTGAGAACAGTACCTTTATTCTGTTGGGACATGTGCAGTCCTCTGCACTTGTTTGCAGAGGACTGCACATTGCAAACCATTTCAGTCGTGTGTTTACATTGCGCGCCATTGTAAAATCGTAAACGTAGCATGCATGCTAACGCTGAGTATAAACCACTTTATTTATATCTCCATTAGCATGAAGCCATTAGCCTATACTGTAGTTCAATGTTGGCGCCTCTGCTTCGGAGATGGAATGTGAGGAGAGAAGAGGAATAGAGGAGACACGAGAGCTTGGAAGTGGCTGCTCTGAAGTGTGACAGAACCAATTGATTTAGGTGATTGGGTGCTTCAGTGGCAGCCATTGTTGAAATGCTAAATGGCTCCTAAATTATTACGTGGCTCTCGACAAAACCCCGCCAAGTCACAGGGCAAAGCAACAGTTGCACGTACACTACTGTTCTAAAGTTTGGGGTCACTTAGAAATGTCTTTGTTTTTTAAAGTGTTTTGTCAATTACAAACATCAAAGTGGTCAAAAATACAGTGTAGACATTAATGTTAAAGTTGTAAATGACTATTGTAGCTGGAAACGTCTGCTTTTTAATAGAATACCTACATAGGCGTACAGAGGCCCATTTTCAGCAAACATCACTCCTGTGTTTCAATGGCATGTTGGGCTAGCTAATCCAAGTTTATCATTTTAAAAAGGCAAATTAGTCATTAGAAAACCCTTTTGCATTTATGGCACATCTGAAAACTGATTAAAGAAGCAATACAACTGGCTAGTCATTTACAACATTTACTGTATTTCTGATTAATTTTATGTTATGTTAATGAACAAAAATGCTTTTCTTTAACAAACAAGGACATTGATGAGAGATACCAAACATTTGAATGGTAGTGTATATTAGCCCTTGTCTAAATTGCACTTAACCAGGATTGTTTCATATAGAACTGTAATTGTACAAAACACACATACAGTATACACACACATTTGAGTTCTCTATTTAGTGAATAGTGGGGATGCTTTTGTGACCAAGCTGGGCTTTGAAAGGTAACTCAGACAGGAGACATCCTCTTTCCTCTAGAGATGTGATTAGAAGAAATCTAGCAGAGGGGAAAATAAGGGGGGGGGCTATGCGAATGCAGAAGACAAACCATGAAACAAGGGCACAATTCGCACTCAAGCCCTGATGCAACGTTGCAACCCTCAGCTGTTCTCTTGGCTGATCCTGATTTGTCAGTTCAGCTGGAGTGCCGAGGTTAGATAGATTTCTCCCTGTCAGACAACCAAGCGCATTTGGTGACAAATGAATTGCAGTGACTTTGCCACTGCTCCTGCTGTTTAACAATGTCTCTATCACAAAGGGGGGGGAGGGGGAGAGAGAGAGAGAGAGAGATATTGATAAGCAAGTGAGTTAATGAGGGCTAAACAGTTTGTGAGTGTGCTGCCCCCCTAGATTCCTGCAAACACACACATAGATAAATATTGTCTTCCACGTTCCCTCTCCGAAGCTCACAAAAACACAGACACACAAACAGTTTTACATAATCTCTGTCCCCAGCGTTGCGTCTTTCAATCTG
>JAODLI010058982.1:0-15462 GCA_027575585.1 Percopsis omiscomaycus | reverse complement strand
CCCGACTCATATGATTCGTGATGACACGCCCCCCTTCAGTGGGTTCGGTGAATGCGCATATGAAACTGGTGGGGTTCGGTACATCCAACAAGGTTAAGAACCACTGATGTACCCATATAGTTATACAATACTCACCCATATAGTTATGGGTGAGCAACTCTCTCGTATGTATGCGTTTTTACATTAAATCAGAGAAGCATATGCATGTGTGTACCAAGTATCTAAACTCATTAGCCGTATGCATTCATGTACAATATGGTACACACATAAAAGCTGTGTCTCATATCAGGGTCCCTGTACTTTTGTAGAATTTGTAGACTTTCATAATAAAATGTCTCATTCCAGAATAGAAAAGGGAGGATCCATAAAATGCGGCTAAGAAATGTTTCCTTCTTTAGAGCAATTAAAGGATGCACCAGATCTACAATATACTATTACCCCACAATCCTTTGCCCATTTATGTTCTCAAAACAAAATGGCTGCAGCAGCAAGTAAATAGGCCGGTAGAAAGGTCAGTATCAACTAAAATACATTGTAATCCAACTAGCAACCCGAATACTTTGCGAGCATCATCTGAGTAAAATGTGTCAATATCTGCACTCGTGATGAAGGAAAATCCATGCATATCCTTCTTGACTGTGTGAACACATGCTCTAAACAGTAGGTAGCGTAGTTTTTACTTATTTTCTGTTCTGTTATTTTCCTCGCCTTATCACCATCTCGACTACATTTCTATTGCCAGTGAAAGCTGCATCGGTGCTTGCTTCGTCTAAGTAAGCTTCGCTTTGCAGGTAGCTGTTGGGCTGAGTTTCCAGTTTAAAGAATTTCCACACGGCTGACACCTCAATAGTTTGCAGTTTCAAGCTATGCTAATCAGGCCTACTGTAGTGTGTGACGGAATGTTACAATCTGCACAACTGACATAAATTGGACAAACGCGGAAATAGATAGGGCTCTGTATTAGGCAATGTTGTCAATCCCGGTCAGTTAAAAAAATACCTGGATCGGCTTCGATATCGATGTATGATATCGGATCGGGACATCCCTAGTTGATTTGTTATCTTTAGCTAACATTATTCCTTCCGTTGTTTCTATTTTGTCATATTTTAAGGCAGTGATATTGGTTGTTATCACTGGGCTGACTGACATACACTGATGCTTTCTACAGTAGATTGCTCGATTGACATGGTGTTGCAGCTGTGGATGTGATGCATATGGATGACTGTTTTGGATGAGTATTTTGATAATGTTGACTGTAGTAGCCTAGGCCCTTTTGATGCACCGTTATGCAATTCTTTTCTCACCGTAATCATCTACTCTAACCTCACAGGCCTACCGATCACCCAATTACATTGCCTAAAATCACATGTTGAAGAACGTTCAAAACAATTTTTTGCATCTGAGCCCTAATGTCCCAACCACTTTTCAATAAAAAGGGACGCCCTTGGCATGAGTCAAGACTCATGCCAAGGGCATTGAAAATTTGTCTACGACACTGAAATCACTTCGAAGTCATTTGGTGTAGAGCCGGCATTACTTGGAGAACTTGGCTCATACCGGACATGGTGCTTTTGGATCGCCAACACAGGCTTTTTGTATAAATCACCCAGGTTCACACAGTCATTCATTATATTTAAAATTAGAGTGCACTCAATGCGATCTCCGCCAGGTGTGTAAAATCCCTCCCCTTAATAAATATCCCCTCAATATAATGCCAAACAAAAGGTAAAGACTCACGTTTCACTCCTGCATACAAAAGACAATTAAAGCCTCGATTTGTAATATATAATCATTATTTATTTTATAACGCACTGATCTACCCCGTGGGAGGAAGTGTGTGTCTGTGCAGTCAACAAAAATGAATGTCCCGTTGTTAGGCAACCAACACAGAAAGGGAGAGGGAGCAGTTTATGAAACATGCAGCAAGTATATGCTTGGTAGTTGACTTCCCGCCCGGGTAGATCAGTGCTTTATAAAATAAATAATATTTATTATATATTACAATTATATATTACAATATTATATGAAGGCTTTAAATCTATATAGGCTTTATTTATAGGCGTACGTGTTTGACTGCACACACACACACTGTTCAAGTTTATAAAATACTTATTCAGTTAATAATTCTCTTACTCAAACATTGCTCTGAAGCTCAATTCTGAGGATGTTCTGTAAATAGTTTTCTAATACACAATAAAGATAACTGATCTTTATTCTGATCAACTCATCCATGTCAGGCTTAGAATACACACTTCCAATAAGGTCCGCCCACTTCCTGTTTAAACCCTGCCCATTCAGAGTATGGCTATGGATACAGAAGACTGAGATATGCGCAATACTGACTGGCGGTGCCTTCTCTTGCTTTTTTTGCCAATTACTTGGCTGATTCAGTCACTAACGAGTTGAAAGGATTGTGAATCTAATCGTGGTCTTCATGTGTAGCGTTAAATCAGACTGAAATCTCCCCTTGAAGTGTTTGCCATAATACACTACTCAAAAAAAAATGAAGGGAACACTGAAAACACACAGTCTCGATGAATGAAATATATTAAAGATTAAAATCTTTACTGTACTCAGTACATTGTGTAACCACAATGTACCACCGAAAATCTAAGTAAACAATATAAATCACAGGCTGTTCCAACTTGCATGAATTTCATCACGGCCACTCATGATCAGTAGTGTATATGGTCCCCACGTGCCTATATGCACTCCCGACAACATCTGGGCAAGCTCCTGATGAGACGGCAGATGTGTCCTGTGGGATCTCCTCCCAGACCTGGATCAGGGCATCAGTGAGCTCCTGGATAGTCTGTGGCGCTACTTGATGGCTTTGGATGCACTGATACATGACCTACTAGAGGTTCTCAATTGGATTCAGGCCCGGGGAACGTGAGGGCCAGTCAATGGCATCAATGCCTTCATCATCAAGGAACTGCCTACACACTTCAGTGCATGAGGCCTGGCATTGTCCTGCACCAGGAGGAACTCTGTACCGGGATGAAATCCTCTGAACCATCATCAGACCTTACGCTGGTGCAGTGGGCCCTAACAGCAGTCAGGGTACCGTTGGCTAGCACATGGAGGTCTCTGCAACCCTCCAAGGATATGCCTCCCCAGACGATCACTGACCCACCGCCAAACCGGTCATGCTGGATGATGTTGCAGGCAGCATAACGTTCACCATTGGCGTCTCCAGACTCGGACCTGCCAATTCTGGTGTTCTCTGGCAAATGCCAATTGAGCTGCATGGTGCTGAGCTGTGAGCACAGCTCCCACTGGAGGACATCAGGCCATTATGCCACCCTCATGGAGTCTGTTTCTGACAGTTTGGTCAGAAATATGCTCACAAGTAGCCCGCTGGAGGTCATTTTGTAGGGCTCTGGCAGTGCTCCTCCTGTTCCTCCTTTCACAAAGGAGCAGATACCTATCATGCTGCTGGGTTGATGCCCTTCTACAGCCCTGTCCAGCTCTCTCCATGCTCTTGAGACTGTACTGGGAGACAAAGCAAACCTTGCGACAGCACATATCGATGTGCCATCCTGCAGGAGCTTGACTGCATGTGAAACCTGAAAGTGACAAACCCACAAAACTAGAGAAGAATCTTTTAGGAAGGATAAGGAGAGAGCAATCGTCTGTGGCCACCACCTGCAAAACCATTCCCTTTTTGGGGGTTGTCTTGCTGTTGCCTCCAGTGCACCTGTTGTCACTTTCATTTGAACCAAAACAGGTTAAATTGATTCAAAATCGCTTATGCTTCCCAACTTGACAGATTGATATCCCTGAAGTTTAATTGAGTTGGTATTATACTGTGATTGCGTATTCCTTTTTTTTTAGCAATGTACATCCATGCTGTTGGCAGATGCACTGATCTTGTTGGCCAACATGTCATTTCAGGACTCTGCTACAAAAAAAGGCTAGGTTGTACACAGCCCCTTAAATATACAGCTGCTGACACACCAACACAGTCTTTCTTCTGAAAACCGCCTGTATGGAACCAAATGGTAAGAACAGGACAGGGCAAGTGCATGATTAATATTTTCATTCTTTTGTTCAATTCTCCTGTGGCTGGAGACAGGCTTAGCGATGCTGTGTGTACGGGTCCAGGCATGTGGGACACTGAAACCATCCTGATTTTGCAAGCTCCACTACATCGGGCCCGACGCAGCATGCAAAAGCAAAATCGGCCTTTGGACAGTATTTCTTGATTGGTTATTGACATGTTGACACACCTTGAAAGCGAAGGCAACTGCGATACCCACCAAGACAGTGGAGCATGTCGCAACCTCCCCGCTTATTTAACAGCTGCGGTGCTTTTCGCATTTCTCAGAGAAATTAAACTTAGCCTGCCATTGTGCTTTGCTGCAATATAGAAAAAATATCTGCAGTTCTAGTGTTAAAAAAAAAAAACTAACAGTAAAAATGTAGATAAAATTTGTTGGTCATTGTTTTTTTTCCGTCATCATCATTGTCTTTAGAAAGGGGGTGTTTAATTAATATTTTAATCACAATATTCGTTGACTAAATTAATACTGCTTGACTGATTGGGCGGTCATTCAATGGCCAGGTCTAGGACTGCACCTAATGAACGATTCATTTCTCAATTATTCTAATAAAATATTTATAGCTAGTGCATTGCTAACCGAGTTGTTGTAATTGTATGGCTGGCTAAATCATCCTGTATTATTATTATCATTATTACTACAGATTACAAAATTTGAGCTCGGTAAATGTAAATAACGTGCGAGATGGCCGGTTTTTGTTAGGCTATATAAAATTGTGAATGTTATATTGAAGTTAATGAAGTGATGGAGCAAGTTATGTGTTCTAGTGCCAAGTTGTAGCATTAGTAACTTCAAAATAACTAAACACACCATTCAGATAAATCAACATGTCTCAGATTTGGATCAGTTAGCTTCGACTGAGGCTCCAACATGTATGGTTGTATTTCTCCATTATTCCTGCTTTCCATTACAAATTGACGCACATGTTTATTGTGGCAAGCATGTCTAGGAGTAAAAAGGTCAGAGGGCATGGGGGCGTTTCAAATTCAAAAATCATAGATTCTGGCATTTTCAATTGAGTTGCGAAGTGGGCATTGCAGCACTGCAGTTGATTGGTACATTTGTTATATGGTAGATAGCTAGAAATCATTTAAATATATATTATTCTTTCCATAACCAGAAGTGATTCAGGGTTCTTTGACAGAGCAACATAAAATCAATGTTCTTCTCAAGATGTTTTTTTATAAACCAGCATTGGTGTGTTCATTAAAACAGAGTGGCTAGTTAAAATGACTGTCGCTCAAAAGCGTATCCCATTTGGTATTATATTGCAAACACCATAATCAATCAG
The DNA here is from genome assembly GCA_027575585.1 of Percopsis omiscomaycus. NCBI lineage: Eukaryota > Metazoa > Chordata > Actinopteri > Percopsiformes > Percopsidae > Percopsis > Percopsis omiscomaycus. The sequence goes on along the minus strand of JAODLI010058982.1, from coordinate 10,107 downwards.
GCCTTAGATTCAATTTAAAAGCAATCAGCAATTTGTGTTTTTTTACTACCACAAATCAATTGTAATTCAATGATAAATTTGGCCTCAATTATGGTTGATCCCACCCCACACCCAAACTCACAGGATTTCTGAGAATAAGTATGTATGTTTGAGACATTCAAAATCCATGGAATTCCATTACGCACTACATTACAACAAAATGGCTTTTAAGCGAAATGGTAAAAGCACATTCCCTTCAGATCAATAGCTTAAATAGTACTGTACTTTGCGTGGAATCTCTGTGGGGGGTAATATGGGTGGAGTATTTAAATGTTTTATTAAAATAGAAGCATTCATATTCCAATATATTTTAAGTCATAATAACCCAAAAAGTCAAATTGAATTCCAACAAACTGTCTGCCTAACTTCGCCACGAAATACATGCTTTCAAAAAAACAAAACTAAAAGGCTTTAAAAAAGTACCTACTTTGAAAAAGATTAAATGAGACACAGCATCTAGAGTAGTGTTTAAGTTACTTTTCATGTCTGGTATTGACAAATGATAGTACCTCTTTTGACTTCCAAAATATACCTGAAGAGAAGCAAAAGGCAAACAGAGAGCCACTGATCATTACATCATCTATCATATCTGGCTGCCTAAACTGGATTTAAGCAGCACGAAACAGCTGACAACAACCACTTAACCTTTCAGCATACTCCTGCACACAGCTTTAAACCTCGTCCAAATTCCTACTGGGAGTTTTCGAGCAGAAATATACTATCTTCTAGAATAGAAAAAAGAATAGAAACAAGAAACAACAACTAAGTATGCCTCTTTCAGACGTTTATAGCTTTTAGGGTTTTATGGCTTTAGTTATCTGAAACATAAGGCGAAGAGAGAGCATATTTGCCATATGACACAGAATATGAGTTGTAAATCTATTAAGCAGAGCATAATTACTAGCCTCCTAGTTTAGCTCAAGGATAAGAAGTCAGCTGGCCAATTGTTCAATAGTCTTTTGTCTGGCTGGTGTTATGCTTTGTTTAACTTAGGACATGAGGCCACAAGTAAACCCCTATTGATGTTGGTGATAAATAGACAATTTAAAAAAAGCTTATTTGGAAGATCCAATTCAACAGTTGACAATTGACAATGATGGAGACTGATGATTTCACTGCAAGATTAAGTATGCCTAAAACAATATTGGATATTCGTGTCAAGTCAAAAATGAACAAGGTGCAGCAACCTCATAAGGCCATCACACTAAGACGGCAGATCAATTAAAATAAGCTAGGCAGACTGAGCAAAACAATGATTCAATACTCAATTATGTCAGAGAGATACCCCTTTACTTTCAGCAAAACTGATGTCATACCTTCTGCAAAAAAGGTATTACAAGGTATTAGTCAGGAAATCTTGTCTATGGCAACCCAATAGCTTGAGTTACCATAACAACAGCTTTGACAAATTCCAGTCACTTTCAATTGGTACAGCAAGGCACCATTAGTGTTAGAGGCTCCATTACCTGGGAGTATCCACCAAGTTGCATATATTAATTAGTTTTCTGTCTCAGTAGAAGCATTGGGTGTAAAAGCTATATAGTTATCATTATCTACCATTATTGGTAGATGCTTCTAATATATGCTTCCGCAATATTTCTGCATAAAACGTAATCCAGAGAAAAAAATATCAATATCCTAAAAAGAGCCATGACTCCCTTAGAAATTGGCCTTCCCTTAGAAATTTAGCACTTTGATGGTATTTAGGCTGTTAGCAATAATTTTTAGGATTGAATGATACGTTATAATTTAATAGTTATGCATGGTAAAAAATGTATAACTTAGTTAGCCCTGATGACTGCTGTCATTGTTTTAACAGCATGTTGTTTCCTTACAATAACTGGTGTATGACATATTCAGCTATTGACAAATGCACTGCTAAATGCTGTAAATGTATACAGCTGTGCCATGAAAGTACTTTCTAGATATAGAAATTTTCTGCAAGAGGCCCAATTATGTTTCTTACAGAGCATGTTATTTTGGCATGCAATTACATATGTATCTTAATTAGCTTAGACAAAAGGCTAATTAATATATAATACAAAAAAGTCATGATATGCAATAAACAGGAAGTAAAAGTCAAGTAGCGGCAGAATAATCTGGTGGTTAGGGTAGGTTCGATCCTCAACAAGCCCAGCCTACCTGTGCCTAAATACTTATAATTGTACTCACTGTAAGTCGCTTTGGATAAAAGCTAAAAAGTCAACTGTGTATAAATAAGTCCAACACACAAAAACAATTGTACAGCTAACAGCTAAAATGTAAAAAATAATAAATAAATACAGCTCTTACCACATTGTAGCAGGACTTCTTGTCTGAGCCAGTGAAGTGGTAGGGGTCTATGGTGTTGCATGCTTGCATGTATCGCTTGAACAGATTGTTGATGTTTTTTAGCGAGATGCCGCAAACAGCTGAGTTTGCAGTGGGCTCTGGGGAGTTTGGTTTGCTCCGAGCAAAGGCGGCAAAAAGAACGTCGTCGCCTTCATCTACCTTCAGTTGCTTATGCAGGTCTGGGTCACGGCCCACCTTGGTGACATGGGCAGCTTGAAGTATGTTGAACACCTTCAGGTCCTCTGCAGAACGCCTCCGTCTCTTGTCAGTGCATATACATTCTAATGGCATCTCTACATAGCGGCGGATCTCCAGGTCAGAGGAACACATGCGAACTATCCGGGTGTGGTAGGCCTGAGAGTCCCTGCTCACTCTCTGCACTGTGAGAAAGTAGGTGAAGGGCCCACTGTGGAACGAATAAACATAACGCAAGTAGTAACTCCCTTGAAGCGGCGCAATTAAGTCAATGTATGAACGGTTGGAGAAGAAGGTAAAGCCATTTTGGCTGGTCTTCATCTTTCGAACAGAAATGGTGTGGGGTTTAGTTTTTGCCCCGGAGAAGTTCCCCTTGCTGGGAATTTCGGAATTCCCAACAAAGAAATGGATGACGTTGCTCTCAACATTAAGCACCTGGGAGCCAGTGGGACTGATGACTTGGTCGCTGGGTTGTCCTCTGTCCCTCTCGTCTGAGAAGCAGTAGACATCTTCGTCCACAGTTTTCAGGCCGGTTCCCTCATCTAGGACATGACGACGGCAAACACCATGGTCTGCTGATCCACAGCTGAACAGTCCCTTATCGTAAATAGTCTCCACTACAAGGGCAACGTTGTTGTTGTCTACCTTGGATGCGTAGTCTGTGTTATCCTGTCTCTGGCCACAAGTGTTGTTACTGAACAGAGGGCCTGTGTGAAACTCAGAAAGCTTTTTGAGGTTGGGGGACAGAGCATAGATACGGTTGACAGCCCCCACATATATGACTCCATTCAGTGTCACCATGTTCTGAATGGTGGAGTCTGCGGTGAACGTTGGGAGGTCGTAAGTAACCGAGAGGTTGAGTTTGGAACCCTCAGGTGAACACTGAGCCATCGCCCTGGGGCACAAAGCCCACATCAGGACAATAATTTGTATGGTGTCCAGCGAGTAGAAATTCATCCTGTTACAGATAAGACAAGGAGACAATGAATATTAAAGTCTTCATCATAGATTTTTCTGAATTTAGCATCAATATTAAGAGTACAAGTGTGTGAAAAGGGCCTTCGTTTGGGGGGACTGAATTTGCCTAAAGTCTCTCAATCGTGTGTTGGTTTATTGTCATGGTTTACTCACAAAGCCACAGCATAAAAAGTACTTGAACACCTAACGCACCTAATGAATTAATGGATTGTGGCAGCACAAAGATTAAATATCAATCCCCTCAGCCCTTCTATAGCGACTCCAGTGACCCTCAACGAGTCAGCAGTAAAACCCACAAGGGTTGTTGCACAGAAGCTGACCAAGCAAGACCTCTGTGGTTTACAAAATCGGTCCCATCGGAAGGCAAGGGGGTGAATCACCCAGAGAACGGCCCACTTTGTAGCTAGAGCAATACCATGGGGCTAAGTTTAGACAATGTCCTCAAGGGAGCAGCATGTTAAAGCTAAGGGGAAGCAGACCACCATGCAAAATGATAAATAGCACCATAACCTAAATGGTAATCCACTGGGAGATGCTTTTAGGAGAGGAGAGGAGAGAGAGACCGACGGTGCAATCTGTTGCTTAAATATTTTCACACAAACTCCACAATATACAAAGATTGAACAAAATAGCCTACACATAACAACACAGAAAACTGATTTCTAAAAGAACAACCTAGTTCTATTGTGCAATTTTATTCACGTTATAATTTGTATCTTATTATGTACATAATATGGGAGAAAACATGCTATATTTTCATGCGTACCGGTAGGGCTAGAAGACATCCACATTAAACTTTGCAGATACTGTTGAAAATTAGCCTAGGTCTAAAAATAACAGGTGCGCACATGCGAAGGGTCTAATGACTTGTTTTTGGTGTAAAACATGGTGTACACTATGGTGGATTTTAACTGCGCACCCGACACAATGAATTAACAGTTTAAAATCAAGGGTTGTGTTTTTCAACGGAAAGGGTCTCTAGTAAAAAAAAAAATGTGTGAGGATACTGGATAATGACGAATGGCTAAACAACACGTATAAACGGGACATGGGTTCAAAAGGGTAAAAGATTTCTAAACAGTTTAAACACTACGATATTAAGCAAGTTTAGAGTAGCCTATAGGCTGCAATGTCAATCAAACACACATCATCTTTACGCAGTCAAACTACTGCTTATCAAAATATTCCAACTAGGCCTACACACACGTTCAAAGTGGGCGAAATATAATAAAATAAAACTTACCTGTTAGGCGACTGTTTTTTTTCCGGTTAAATCATATTCCGTTGCCTTTCCCCAAAAAGCGGGAGTCGAAGTTAAGTCGACTTGATTTTTTATACAAACTGATGCAGTGGTCTTGGCAACTCTGTTCTCTCTCGCTCTTTCTACTGTAACCTACAGAATGACTTCGTTTTCAGTTGTTCACTCGTTGTTGTATACACGAACCTATGAGACGCGGGAGTCGTGGGTCACCCTGGCACCCTGCTCTCGGTGCTCTCAAATTCAAGCCTCATCTCAGCGTGCACTAAGTCCCGCCCCTCTTCACTGGCTGCTGCCGCGCTGCGTTTCTTCGACTTGTAGCCTACGCTAGTGTTTGGATAAACAGCAAAGTTGTTGAACTACGATTTCATCATACAAAAGTCAATTTTGAAATGTATTTTCCGATAGATTAATTGACTCACCTCGTAGCATTTACTTCACTTACTTGTCTCTACAACACCAAAAAGTTTCACCTGAATCCTGTGAGTCAGGTGATGTCATGTTAAAACGGCTCACTCAGCCGTAAATAATGCGTTAAGTTTTAATAGCTAAACCAACTGTCTATGAATCACAGCGCAGAACAAAAAACCCTTTATCCCTCTTTCTGAACGCAGGTCAATTGAAAACTGATGTGATTGAAAATAAAGATTACAGGATTTTTTAGTCCAGATACACCTGCAGGGGCTACTGCTTTGAAATTAGTAGGCCTATGTATATATTCAGGGAAACATACAGTTTGCTGAAGAAATTAGATAAACATGGCTGTCCATTCCATGACACCGTACAGGTAATTTAACAAGACATTCAAGATTCTAGAATGTGATTTCCCTAAGGAAAATAGCATCCATGCTACCTTTCACATTGCACAGGAGTGCTTATACACTATTGTAGCCTACTCTATTTGTGAGTGTGTTGGAGGGCGGAACTGTTTTGTCTAGAAAATTCAAGCATCAGCATGTTTTAGTGAATGGCCGTGTATCCTTTTCAAGTTTCCTTGAGTGAGACATTAAAATGTCGGTCAACCAAAACAGCTCACACATTGTAACTCCCTCTCTGTATATAGCTAATGTGTTCTAGCAAACAGATTCATTTCAAAAATACATTTTGAAAAAGTTCATGCCCTTGTGTGTTACTGACTTTTTTTCTTTGCACCTTGCTGGTGAGCAAGTCCATACTATGCCTCTTCTCTGTGTTGAGTGTTTGGCTGTACCTACCTTGGGGTATAGTCCTGACACAGTCACCAAGGGGTGTGTGTGTTCGAGTGTGTGTGACTGTATGACCCCGGGGTGAGTCTGTGTGGCTCCTGTGGCACTGAACAGCATTTTCACTCCTTGGAGAGCACATCTGAGGAGAAGCAAGGTCAGTCCAGTCATCGACCTCATGACTGTAACCACCAGTTGTTTGCATGTTGGAATGTAGAAACCTCAATCAATGACACATTGCGCAGAAATGATTGTTGGCTTTCACACCAGTAAAACCGAGACCCTCACTGTGGTCTTCACTTGAGTGATTTTAGGAATGCAGCATCTCAATGCAACATTATGAGGCTGGCTTACTGAGGCGCCATCTGTTGGTATATAACAAAAAGGGCAGGAATATCAATGGTGGCTAAAAACAAGCTAATTTCCAAGGAACCGGCAGTAAAGATAGTAATTGGGCACACTAGTTACGATTAGCAGAGGAGTGCTCAATCTTGTTTGACACTGCTCTTGGTGTGATCCGTCTCATGTACCTAGTCGTGGTTGGAGAGAGTATATTTATCACCTGAGAGGGTCAATATAAACGTTAGTTAACTGCTGACTTGGAGGATTTTGCGACTGTGAAGTCTGATTGATGCTTTTGACCCAGAAGAGACCCTGGATGGCTCATTCTGTAGATGGCCGCTTTGAGTTCATGGTAGTAGGGGTAAGCATCTCATACCTCAATCATTTAACTGTTTATGTCTGCCCAGTAAGGCTACTGACAGACCCCAGTTGTCCAGAACTCTGCGGCTAGGATGCTCACTCACACAAAACTTAAGTCCCGGATCAAATATAAAATCCTCCTACTAACGTACAAATCTCTCCATGGACTTGCACCTTGGTACCTCACTGATCTGCTCCATCCCTACACCGAGTCACGGTCCCTGTGGTCCTCTGACAAAGACCTGCTCGCTGTCCCTAAATCCAGGCTCTGGACACTTTGTGGCAGAGCCTTCTGTGTCGGTGCACCATCACTATGGAACAAGCTTCCTCTTGCAATCCGCTCTGCCTCCTCTATAATAACGTTTAAAAAACATATTAAAACATACTGTACCTCTTCACTGAGGCCTATGGGCTTTAATCCCCCCCCCCCCCCTTTTGTTTGTTAAGCGTCCTTTGGTTTGTGAAAGGCGCTATATAAATCTAAGTTATTATTATTATTATTATTATTATTTATAAAATGACAGACTGGGCCTTTAGTGGCTGGAGAAGGGTCATTGCAGTTCATAAATTAAGATAAAAGTTAAAATTCAAGTGTGTAGAATACTTACTATATTGATTCATCAACCTAAAATTACATGGGTGACTAGATATTCTGTTGCATTGCCCATACACACATCAAAACCATATACATATTTTGTGAATATTCCATTGTACTAACCACAGTTTACAGGTATATGTACCAGACAGGTATCTAAGAATTAAATACACTGCATTCTCAATGATTATCTATATGGAAATATAGGAGAAAGTTATCCTTCAGGTAATCAATCAAACATTAAACATCATAAAATGCTTTAATTACATCTAGTAGTAGTTCTGCATCATTCTTCTACATTGACGAGAATGCACTGAGCTGCCCTTGTTAAACGTTTATTGGAGGACTTCAATATCATATTTAGAAAATTTGCTTGGTATATCTTGGCTGTACAACATCACCATTGTCCCAGTACTACCCGCCCCCCCCCCACACACACACACACCCAACACAATCCCTCCGCAACCCACCACCTTATATACCTGCTTTTGTACCGGTATAAATAATTTTGCAACCCATGTTTATAGATGTGTACATCTATAAAAATATACAGTATATACACACACACATGTACTTTTTTACATTTTTGATATTTATATTATTATGTTTCCAAGAATATGCAGTGCTCTCTTAACTTTTTCCATGGCTGTATAAACATATACATACGGTCAAAAGTATTAGAACACCTCTATTTTTACAGTTGTTCATGATTTGAAGTCTACTGTCTTGTAATTTTCTTCTATGGTAGTTCTGACATAGCCTGGAGGTTGTTTTGTGTAATTATCTATGGAGGTACAAATAGGTGGCACTATAGGAACCATACAGGGGTCAAAACATACACATACTACGAGAATCTGTTAAGCATCAATAATGGGAAACATCTGGTGAGTTTGAGGGCTCTACCTTGAATTATATATTGAAATATTGCATTTATTATACAAACAAATAGGTAAAATTGTGCTTTTGCGGGTCATTTTGACCTGGAGGAGCTGGACTGCCTATGCAACCTAAATGGGCTGCAGGTACCGCCTCATACCAGTAGTGACAAACACACTAGCAAAACACAAAACTAGACACAGTCGGACTGCAGGGGGGCGACCCATATACATAGATGAGAGGAATTGCTCTACTGGTTGACCTTCACATGGGAAAAAATGACTGTGAATGAGTGCCCTCTAGTATGCACCTTCATGTAATAAATGATGTTGATATGCCCAATAAAACAAAAAAAATTGATAACGTGTCTTAATGTGTGCACTTCTATTGTGATGCAGTGCACTATACGGTGCCCTAACAACGGTCTAAATGGTCTAACTCTATGCATCATAGCTTTTCACGCGCAGGTGGTGCCCCATGTCGTGTAATAGTTGCCCTTTTTATTTTTCGCCCCTGCCCTTCAGACAGCCTGAGCCTGCCACTGAAACTAGAGAAGAATCATTCAGGAAGGATAAGGAGAGAGCAATTGTCTGTGGCTACCACCTGCAAAACTATTCCTTTTTTGGGGGTTGTCTTGCCATTTCCTCTCCAGTGCACCTGTTGTCACTTTCACACAATCACTTATGCTTCCTGACTGGACATATGATATCCCTGAAGTTTAATTGACTTGGCGTTATACTGTGATGATTACGTGTTTCCTCAAATTTTGGAGCAGTGTATATATGACCAGTGAACATCAGCAGTAGGAAATTTCTATATATTTCCTATTTTTAATCCCGATTACCTTATTACCTATAGTAGTGTCTTCTTTGCACTATTCTTGTCAACTTTGGCTGCTGCAACATCAGAATTTCCCTTAGGGGATTAGTAAAATGTTACATTATCTTATCACTCTATAGTTCACAATGGAAGTTTGGCTACATATACTTCCATTATGATTACTATATGGTTTACTCCCCTATAAAGCAAAGTAAAGCACATAAGCAGAGCTTGTAAAGTCAGGACGTATTTACCCAGGCAAAGAAAATATACAACTTTATTTTGCTGACATTCATTGGTCATTAGTTTAGAATTACTAAAAACGCAAAAAGCTAAATGCCACAATTAGCCACTAAACTAGCTAATTAAACTCCCTCCCTGTTTTCCCTTTATTTCTTAGTAATGCAAAAAAAAAAAAGTTGGTCAAAGTCAAAGTTGGTGTTTAAAACGATGTGTTGGAAAGTAAGACATGTATCTCACCTAGATGAGGTAAAAATGACACATACATTTTAAGGCTACAGACTGTTCGGTAAGGCTAGCCGAGACCATGGCTCCAGGCAGTGCAACATCTGTAAGGGGCTGGTATGGTAGACAGTACTCTGAGCCTAGAGGACTGGCTTTCTGCCAGTTTTCCTGCTATGTTGATGTCACGGCGTGCTTCATTTCCACTACTGCTACAACAGCTGTTGCATTAGGGAAAAAGACCCCCGCCCTCAATGAAAAGTGTGTGAGAGAGTAGACAGAAAGAGAGAGAGAGAGACAACGGCTGCGGTCGAATAGTCCTTTCATAACCACTTTTCCTTGACCTGAAAAACATCATGAGATCAAGGAAAGATGTAAAGGCGAATTCATATAGACTCAGGAAAAGACAACCGCAGTGCTAAGAGAATCCGACTGCACTTACATTAGACTATGAATTATGCAACGACAAATGTTATTGACGTGGGTCTGCCGTGGTTAAACTACAATGATGGACTACTGAAAGCGTATATTAGATACTTAACCATGTGCGTTCTTACAGTGTTGTTTCATGTATATGGAGCTAAAACAGTCTCAATAAAGATAAATGCACACACAGGATTCATACATGCACACACGTGATTCATGAATAC
>JAODLI010058971.1:0-28545 GCA_027575585.1 Percopsis omiscomaycus | reverse complement strand
AGAAGAAAGCCCCGTCTCACAACGCAGTGCGACTCCTCCCCTGGTGGCTCGGCGGAGAGGTTCCCACTCTCGGCTCCGTAGTCACCGGAGGTTAATGGTCAGGGCCACCACAAGGATGAGCCCCGTCAACATCAGGAAGGGCAACCAGGTCTTCAGGAAACCAACGCAGCTGGGTGCCACAGAACAAACAGGGAGCAAAACACATGGAAAAGGAGAATGGAGAAGGGATTACTTTGAGAGAGAGGGAGCATGGGGGTAGGTAAAGTAGAACAGAAATACCAGTGATCATTACCGCAGAGTGCCTCCCCAATCAGCCTGACATCATGCTCTCGAAACAACGAGCACGATGGCAATTATCAGTTATTACTCTGTAACCATGGTCCCTGCCGCCAGTGTACTTAACTCTTCAATCTGCCCGGTATGGGGTGGTCTCGTCTAACCCATTTTCATAATCACAATTCTGAGTGGAGGGCCAGAGAGGGCCCGTGTGGTCTGCTTCAGTCAAAATTAAAGAAAGAAAAGGCCAGATTCATGACCTATTTAGGATCTAAAACCATCCCTCCCCAAAAGTGTTCCAGGGCACCAACAGGTTCAATGCGCAGTCGGCCGATCGCGTTCCCCCAGCCCTTGGGATACCACAAGCTCCGTCTTCAGCCCTACTTCTCGGGGCTGCTGCCACAAAACAGCCAGCAATGTGGAGTCTCTGAAGACGGAACACCCTGCCTTACCTGACGTGTTTGCCGTGGATGAGTGCGAGCAGGCAAAGGTTCACCATGTTCCACGACGTGCTGTTTTCATAGCGCATCAGGTTCAGCGCCATGGCCACGTGAGAGTGGCAGTTGTCACAGCAGAGGTTGTGCTTCGGGAGGGGAAAAGAAACATCATTATATGTACTGTAACATAAGTACTATCACAGTATACTGTATTTCACAATATCTGCTTGTCAATAGAAAACCCCATGTTTGTGACCACACGAGGTTCACAATATGAGGTTACATTGAACTGTTAAATATTTTATATGCAGGTATGATGGACAGTTTTATATTTAGACAGTTTTGGAAGCATATTTTCCCATTAATTTAATGGCGACTTCTTGTTGTAATCACGATGCGACACCACTAAAAAGACAATAGCAGCAAGCCAGTGACATACCATTCTGTGCTTATACTCCTCAGAGGCATCGTGCACCGCGGTGTCCCAGGCGTTTGAGCCACTTGCGTACACTTTACTCACATCAAGCATCCAGTACCTGAGAGTAACGACAGCAAACGGCAGTGTGTACGATTATACGTTTTCAGCAGTGTTTTAAAACCTCCTCCTTGGGACAGTTTTCCCTCCAATCGCCGCTGATTTTCTCTCGTTTAAAAGACACTTATTAGGCAAAAACCGTGACACCGTGTTGTTGGCATACGTCTCATATTTGTGTGGGGACCCAAGGTAAATACGCTCTGTCTCGCACCGCCCCCTTTGGAGAACAACACACTCTCCCTTTAACTCTACCAGTATAGAGATCTTTGTAACAAGAGGGTATTCTCAGAGGTGAAGTCACTACATGAGCTCAGTTTCAACAACAAGCAGGCCTTCAAAACAATGCCCGATTTGCACTCAATGTACGATGTACGAGGAACGGTACAATCAGGACACCCTAAAGCTTTAATCAACTTACTTTGTTGGTCTCCCAAAGGCCATGTTGTCTTCCTGCAACAAAGAAATAATGGAAAATTAACTTATCTTTTTAGAAATGATGAAAACCAAAACCCATCTTCTAGGTAGAGTAGTACATAACACCATTACACATTTTAATCCTGATGCAGGATTGCAATCCTTTGGACATTGATCAGAGGCTGGTTTTAAGGCAATAGTAAGGCTCTGTTTAAGCACCCTTTGTCCCACATGTACGGTGCAGTGGCCCGTGTCACTAGGGGTCACATGAATATCCTCATCTCACGTTTCAATTGATTCACTTGAGGCCAACCCAGAAGTAAAGGACTCATAGGTCTCAAAAGGTAAAACACAATCACTTTTACAGCCAGAGATGTCTAAACCACAAGACAAAAAAGGCTATAACAAATGTTAACACAGTTGGGAAACTTTTGAAACAACAAGATCAGCAATGTTATCTTTAGCAAATCTTAAAGATGATACGTTATGCCTTGCAATCTATCCCCAAGACACGCCTTTTTCCCCACTGACTGCATCTTCCTATCCAAGCTTCAAGTTGAACAGTACAGAAGCCTTTATTAATTCATGATGAGACAATATAGCCTAAATCTTCATTCTATATTTAAAGCAAAGGGGGGGGGATCAATACAATGCCATATCTTATGATATACAGTATTCCCAAGTCAGTATGGCTCTATAGCTTGTAACTCTAAACCAGCTGTATTTGTGGTTCATTTGAATTGTTTTGAAAACTCCATCCTGCAAAGCCTCAGTTTAGATGTAGGTCTACCGAAAGTTTGTGAAGCTAAATGTGATGTGGAAATAAGTCTGAGCCAAACCTACATTATGTCCCAGAAAACCATTTACAAGAAGGACAGTGCTACACAAGATGGCACCATACGTTTGCTTTGCTAAATGGGCTGCTTTTATACGAGATTCTGCACATTTGGCACATACATAAGTGCATAAGTTGCATGTAGATGAAGGATGATACAGCAGTACACAAGCATAGCCTCACTAGTCAGGTTAAGTCGTTATAGTAGTTTGTACATAGTAGGTTTATGTATGCCACAGACTACCTGTACTCCTGCCATGACTTTGACCAAGACAATGTCATCAATCAAGAATAAACTTAAGATAAATCTTACATAGATAGAGTATTAGAATAGAATGTACATTACTCACTGAGACGAAATAAGGTCCAGCAAAGTCCCGGATGATACCCGTGGAAGTGCATATTCCCATATGTCCAATGAAGGGAATCAACCATCTGAACAGTTACAGCAGAAGACATCCTTAAACCACAGCCCGACCTACAACAACCTGCATTTAATCTAGAAATCAATATTAAACAAAAAGCATACACACACACGCACTTGTGGTGCTTACTCGGTTTGTCGGATACAAACCTGTTTGATTATAGCTACACTACAGTACTAGTTAGAGAAAAGTAGGCTACAACTCAACGGCATGTAACGTTATGCGTGTCCACATTTGTATATGGTACCGGTAGCTAATATTGTCAGACGCCACAGAGACAAGTTTAGGCAGTTATCCCTGGCTGTAAGAGACAACCAGTTAGGTAGACGTTAGGCGGGGGAGTAACAAATTCAGGCAAAACACCAGGTCAAAACAACATAAATTGGCAGTGATCGGTGCTAACGTAAGCTAGTTTGCTAGCAAAGCTGTCACTTCGTCCCACTATAACAGTAACGTTAGACATGCACAGCGGCCACGATAACTCACGATAGCACGGGTATAGGGGTCCATACGATACAGTAGGGATAACGACTACTGTCGGGGTCGATTTTCTCAAAAGCGATGTGGTAATTCTTCATGGTATCTATGCCCTTCTCCACATCCGCCATCGCCAGCTGTGAAAAATGAACTTCATGCGTCCCACTTCCTGGCAGCACGCGCTCCTTTTCGCGAGCAGCAGACGCGAGCTTCCGGGAGCACGAGTTTACAGGCTGCAGGAGTTGCTAGAAACGTGTGATTTTATTTATTACAACTTAGAAACTAAACCATGGTTGAAAGTAGTCTTCCAGCAAAAGATGACACATCATAGTCCAAAACAATGTCACGTCATTACATCAACGTCATTACTATGTTGATCACTCCTATTAGAGTCACAGATGCTCTGCAGGGACCAGAAGAGAGGGCTTACTGCAAAAGGCTACACCCATGGGGAAAATATTGAGATATCATATCATTGATATTAAGTTTTAACCAGGTGTATATATTTAATTATGTTTGGATGAGCTCCATGCGGAGCACAATATTAATAGGCGCATATACTCTTCTATTACATTATTAATATATTACAAATTTCCTACCTAGCTCACGTTTTTATGTTTTAAAACATAATAACTGTGCACAAAAGTGCACACGGCTGTAGGGGGAAGGGCAGAGCGGATGTGAGCCTATGAACACTGTATGGGGAGGAGTAGAGAGGAATTCATGCCACTCAGCACTTGGGTGCGGGAGGGAAATGTGCTCTTTGAGTTACAAACCAAAGCGTTTTTGTAACACTGGTTTTCTACCACAAGGTTACATTTTAAATGCTATAAATTCTGCATATAATACTATAAATATTATATATATATATATACACGAAATGTTTTATATAAATAAAAAAAACTATACTATGATCAACATTTCTCATTTTGAATCCATCAGGAGGTCCATTACATACTAGGCCTTCAATTGCCCAAAACATCACCCCAATAACTGGCTAACAATAAGAGTATATTTAATCTAATAAATCTTGGCTTTGGGCTCGAGCCAGCACAAAGAGAGCAAAGAAGGGGTTATCTGTGGAAATGGTGAAAATGGATAGAAATATGAGCCCGAGGGATGCGCCTGGGTCCTGTGTGCTCCATACTGGCTCCCATTAGATGTGACAGGTGATATATTGTGCGATGGGTGAAAACACAACTAGTCAGCAAAAGCAGGAGGACATTGATAAACGAAGGCGCTGTGGGCTCATCATAATGGAGCTGAGGGAATTCTCCTGCAAAATGCCACCTCAATATCTGGTCAAGCCACACAACCCAATTAGGAGGCAGGATGTGCAGCTTTAGAGAGTGCAGCTCAATGACACACTATCCCTTTGCAGGCAAAGGCTTGAATTGGAAAATGTCAAGTATCCACCAGTTTCAACCGCAGGTCCCTTAAATGTGATTAGTACGAAATAAGCTTCGGGGACAAACTAGTACATTTCTTGAGTACTCAATGACATATGTTCATATCTACTGGTATATGCAGGGCAGCCCTGATGACTGCTGATGTCACTATTCTAACAGTGCGACGACTGATGAGACCTATTCAGACAAATGTATTTATTTTATGTCAGCTAAAGGCTGTAAACGCAAATTCCTTGTAAATTGTTTAAATTGGATGATGATTTTGAGTAAAGTAAGCTTTAAGTTTTTTACCTTTTTGAGGGGTTCATGTTGTGTATAATTTATTGTTAAAATTACACAAAAATAGGGAATAAATGCAACATGTTCAATAGCCCATTTTAAAACAGATTCTATAAGCGTGCATGATCTCAATCCATATTTGTCAATTCAAATTGTATTTGCTGTTTATTGAAATTCATTTAACAATTTACAATACGTTTTACAATTAGTAAAACATTGCTGCGGGTCTCTTAAATTGCAAAACACAATGGATCCTGTGTGCCTCGAACGTAGATTTGGACTGACCTCTAGTGGCAAAAGGCTGTAATTACGGCTAAATGGCAAATATCTAGGCGTAGTTTTAATGTAGTAGGCTAAATCTTGAATTCTTGAATTTGTTACTTCAGAGTATTTTAATCACAATCTAACAATCATACGTTTGTCAAAATAAATACTATGTGACCTGTTTACAGTGTGTTTCCTTTCCTAACTTAATTAAACAAATTTAATCCACCATTGTTTAGTGATCTCATGTTTACTAGATTTCATAACCTCCGTAGTTACACTAAGGAAGTTAGCTACAGTATATGAGATCTAATCTCAACTCTTTGATTATACACCATTTCTATATTTCCCAGCACATTAGGCCTATCTGACTCCTGTAAATGTAATGAAAAGTTGTAGCCTAATGATAAAATGCTGTAGGACCCCAGAAATGGTAAAAAGAGGTTCTTAGATTCTTTCAAAGTTACAGTCAGTCAGGTGAAAAAAGGACGCAATTATGTTATGACCAGTAGGCTATGGTCCACATGCCAAGCACCCAACAGCTTGCAGAGCTACATCGTGTGTACCCCTCAGAGCAGAGCCCAAATCTGACCAGTGTTTGTGGGCCAAAGATTGCGTAATATGTGTTTTATTCATTCAAATAACAAAGCGAGGCTTTGTATCAAATCCTTCTTTTCTGAAATTCAATTAACAGCCTAAGCCTAAGATAGACATTTCTGACTTCATATGAATGTTAACTGTCGGGTTCCTAATTATTGAAATTGTATTCAAATTGCTAAAACAGGTTTGTCTTGAGGGTGTTGCTGAGCAAAACCCTGCAAGCCTGGCCTAGGCTAGCCTACTTGATAGATTCATCCAAACATATCAAGAAAGAATGTTCCAGTCTTCGACGCCCACTTTAGCCTGGCCTCCAGCTACTTGCCAAGTCTTTTTGAATTGCTCTCGTGAAAGACTGTAACTGAGCAAAGTCTTTTCTATATCAACTTTTAGATAATAATGAATCGTGACTTTCACCCCCTCCGTTTTCCGGTTAATCGTGAAAACTAGCCTATAATAGTAGTAAACTGCTATTTCTAAAACCTGTCTCGAGGACCTCCTGAAGAAAAGAAACAGGATACAATTTGTTCATATCAAACTAAACATCTTCATAAACTCAGTTGATTTCTTGGTTATGGTGGAAGAAGCGACCGCCTTCTTCCTCCTTGTCACTGGACACCTTGCAAAAGCGCATTGCAAAGGCATCGTTTGCAGAAGGCAGAAGGCAGAAGACGCCTTTTTTCGTGCGGGACAGACCAAAACCTACCAACATTTAAAGGTGAGATATTGGTAACTTCCCCTTGCAATAGTTGAAAACTACATAACATTTTTGACCTATCTTTTAATGCGATTTAATGCCAATTAAATGCGATCCAAATCTTTTTTGAATTAATCAACTGACGTATTAAATCAACTAACGGGTCTATGCTCGATTTGAACGTCAAAAGTTCTACTGCAGCATTGCCTAATGCGATGTAACCCCCTCTTTAACACTGAATTTATTTTTGAGCACTGTTACTGTTGTGACATGAGCAGTTAGAAATCCACATTATAACAGCCTTATAATGTAGAATATAATTATAATTACACATTTGTCATGCCACTGTCCTCTTCTGTTTCCCAATATTCTTGCACAATTGCATTGTTGTCTGAAATTACCACTGCTTTAGTTGTTTAAGTCAATGTTCAAATAACCAGTCTTTCAACCTACCTATAGGTAATCCTGTTGCTCGTCCAGTTAGTGTTACTCGTGACATATACACCTTATGTTTGTCTTTCAGTAGGTCGCGGTCCCCTAAAGACAGTCATGGCGACGATTGTCATGGAGAGAATTGGGCACCTATTTATCAACTTGCAGAAGGTCAGGGAGGTGCCCAGAATGCTAACGGAGGCCATTCCTTCCATGCCCGCCACACTGAAAGACAGCGAAGTCCCCTATTACTTCAGAGAACAGTACGTCCACTCTGGCTACCGGCCGCTCAACCAGACCTGGCGCTACTACTTCATGTCCCTCTTCCAGCGTCACAACGAGACGGTAAACATCTGGACTCACCTCCTGGGATTTCTGGTGATCCTCGTCAAGTTCTTCCAGCTTGCAGAGACGATGGATTTCACCGGGGACCCCCATTCGTGGCCCCTGCTCATCCTCATTCTCTCTGCCATGATCTACATGGCCTTCAGCGCCATGGCCCACCTGCTGGGCGGCCGGTCCGAGCTCTGCCACTACATCGTCTTCTTCCTGGATTACATGGGCGTGGCGCAGTACCAGTACGGCAGCGCCGTAGTGCATTTCTACTATGCCGTGGAGGAGAACTGGCACGGGCACGTGCGCGGCGTCTTCATGCCCGCGGCGGTCATCCTCTCCTGCCTGTCGTGTCTCGGGTGCTGTTACGGGAAGTACTACAACCACAGCCTACCGTCGTACGTGCGCAAGGTCGGCCAGGTGGTCCCCTCCGCGTTGGCCTACGCCTGGGACACCAGCCCCGTTTTCCAGCGGCTCTTCTTCTGGTCCGCGGCCGGCGAGGACCCGGCGCTGGCGTTCCACTTTGCCCAGGTGGCCTTTTTCCTCTCCTGCGCCTTCTTCTTCACCTGCCACCTGCCCGAGCGCTGGTTCCCCGGACGCTGTGACTTTGCGGTCCAGAGCCACCAGCTGTTCCACGTGCTCCTCGTCCTCTGCACCCTCAGCCAGGTGCAGGCCTCCTACCTCGACTACCTCGGCCGCCGGCCGCTCTACTCGCGTCTTCACGGGAGCGGCGAGGCTGCCCTCTTCGTGGGGTTCTACGCCGTTACCCTGGTGACGTGTATCTTCATCTTAGCCCACATGGTATGCAAGGTTAAAGCACTGCTCGACTGCAAAGCCAAAGCCAAATTATGAGCAGGATGCTGCTCGTCACATGGGATTTCTGCTACTACCGCGTCTTGATCTGTGCACTGTCTTGTCCAAGTGGCAAAGTAGCTTTTTGTTAAAGACATTATGTGGAGTTTTGTGGTAGCGATAAGGTTTCCTGGAGTAAAGACTACATTTCCCACGCGTCCCAATGCCTCGTTGCAAAGAGCTACCACACATCTCCCCCAATTAATGTATTTTTTATGGATGTTGCGGTATAGTTAAGTTCAGAACAGAGCAGATGTTTTGCAATATCTGTAGCACTGAGGTAATAGTGGATGATATAACAATAGCTACATTTTCTGTCTAGTCCGATTTTGCGTCCAGCAGATGCGTCCAGGTCATATAGAAAAAAAACCTGGACACTTATTGGGTAATAGCAGAAAACTCTTAGTGCCTTTAAATAAGAATATCTAGATATTATAATGAGGGAACTGATTTTTCCATGCAAATGAGAATGTTTTTTGTAGAGTAGCGTAGATGGAATACAGCCAGCAACCCTCCTATACACTGTCAATTAACACTGTTTAATCTATGCTCAGGGTAAGATTTTTTAAATAATGTAACAGTGTAACAGCAAGAATCAGATAACTAGGGTTTTAACAATTGATGGGCATTTTTAGGAAGTTTTAGTAGTTCAGGCAATCATTTTCCATTTTGATTTTACTATAAATACATTTTGTGATACTTTAACATTGACTTCTTGCCAGTGTATCCGTACATGCTAGCACTCAAACATGTAAAAACGCATTATACCGAATTATTCAATGGTGCCATTATGTCGCTCAAGAGGAACAGAATTGACGGTTGTTTTGCACTGGAGCCCATCCATATTCCTTCAAACACTGTTGGATTTAACATGGCACTGATATTTTTTCAGGCTTTTGAGATCTTTCAAGATACATTAGCCGTATTACATAGAACATTGCGACCATACAGTATAAAAGAGAGATGTGTATTCCTATGTGAAAGTAAACCATACTGGATTGCGAGTGCATTGGGAAATATTTGTTCCTCTATAAACAATTTACATTTTTATCCTGTTTTGTTTAAAGCAAGACACAGTCACTGTTTATTGCTGGAAATTGTTGTTTGTGAGTCATTTTAAGTATGAAGTCACAGCGTGGGTTTTGTAATAAATATTATTAAGGAGATAGGTTAGTGTCATTTCTTGCCTATTACGTATTGAACAAAACAAATTAAGAGAGAAGAGTAGAGTTTATTTTTTTGGAGTTACATTTGTATAGTCAGTAATGAAAGCAATTGAAGGAAATGTGGAAGTCAATTCTCTATCAGAATGTAATATACACAACACCTTATCTATAAGGGAAACATTTAGGATTATTAACAGTGGTCTTAAATCATGTCTTAAATGAACATATTGTAACGTCCCGGGAACTACTTGGTGCAGTCTTAGTTCTGTTTTCCAGTCTGTTTCCCCTGTTTCTCCCCATGTGTATTTCAAACCTGTATTTCCTCTTTGTTCTTTATTATTATTATTCCATATCCTTCTTGTTTTCTAGTCCCCCGTGTCATTCTGTTGTCTAGTTTTCGTCTGCTTGTACTTGTATTCCTGCCCACACCCTTTTTGTACCTTTACCTATATAGAATACCTTGTTGCTAAACCCTGCCTGTCCCTTTATCACAATCCTGCCCGCCCCTTTGTACCATTACTTTGTATATACCTTGCTGCCGAACTCTGCCTCTACCACGACTACAAACCTGCCAAGTAAACCTGCCAAGTAAACCTTTTTTTTATACTTACATCTGTGCCTCCCTGCGTTTGGATTCCCTCGACCACAACTGTAACACATGTTTAAAATCACAGCATTGTTAAAGGTCTGGTTTGCATTTGGGTATGGATGTTTGTTAATAGGGTAATCACTAGATTTTGGTGTAGCGTAATAATGGAAAAGATTAAAGCCACTTAACTTACTATGTATTATTTCTTGATTTGCCTTTTTTCACTGCCAGTTTTGCACAATGTACTGAAGCTATCAGCAATTTTTGATTGGCTCTGTGCTCGGAAGTTTCCTTCTAATTAAACTGATTGATTCTGCCAGGAAAGGGGCTGTCAACATGTCCACATACAATGTGCTACAGAAACACACAGTTAATGGGCTATTTATATAGCAATGGGGACATTATTCAAGTTAGTAAGTTATAGAAAATAAGCATTTAAAAAGTAACTTGCTAATATTACACAAATGTATGCATCTACATTCTCTACAACAGATCTAAACTTGAGCAATTTTACTTATTTCAGTCTTGACTTGATGTGTGAAGATAATTACTTGAACTGGGTTCTAGTGACTTGAGACTTGTATTTTGCCATAGATTATTATCCACAGGTGTTATAATCTGCTGCTTTTACTGTTCAATATTGTTTTCCTTTGTCTGTTTATCCTTTTAATGGAAAACACATTTTGTATGAAATGTGCTATATAAATACAGCTGACTTGAGTTGGTCTTTGAAAACTTTGTGTAGAAGTAATGAGGTTTGTCGCACAAATGTATGTTGAAGGGGACTTCTGGCCAATTGTAACCGTTTTTCAAGTCTAGGCAGCATTTTCACTATAATTATTAGTCTACCCATGGCCAGCATTCAGCACTACTCCTCCCCCTATAAAGCTCATAGGCTCACACCATCTTTACCCATCCTTCCAACAGTGAGCTGGGGAGGAAAGGTAGGCCTACCTTTTAACGGAGTTGCTGTTTTCCTTACTAGTTGCTGACTAGTAGCTGTAAAATCCAACTAAAGCCCAACTGTTTCTAGAGCATTCTACTGGTGCTCTCAGTAGATTCCCAGTTAAAAACTGATTCAGCAGAATAATCCTAGCCTAAGGCTGGACTTGTTCCAACATTCCCCATGTCTAGCTCACAATGGCAGTGACCTACCAGCGCTGCCAGTGTGGTAAAACTAGCCTATTTTATTTCTACCCAGTTCCAGTAGTCACATCTTCCACTTATTCACAAAGTTTCAATAAATAGAGAGCAACTATACTTATACATTATAAATGAATGAATTATACAGTTAATGTGTCCGTGTAAAGTAGCATTGGCCTCAGCCTGGACATAGCCGCAATAAAGCTACTAAAGTGAACGGCTCGCCTCTACAAGATGAATGGCGATCAAATGGTAATTTTGCGTCAAAACTGTCTTTTTATGAACGTCGGGACAAAGCGGGGTATCTTGAGGTAGCCTAGACAGATCCAAGAACGTTCTATATTCTGACACCCTGATATTAATTGCAACACTGTGTCTTTAAGACGATCAGCGAATAGCGGCTGTGAGACCAGAGAGAGAGGGAGAGCGAGAGTGACTACGGCAAGAGAGCTGCTCAACATACACAAAGGGTTTGAAGATTCATAACTATGGGAATCAAATTGTACTACACCACTGTTACTGCTTCACGGGAGGTGAGTAGAGCCGCATGAATTTAGTAAGCTCGTATTTTTGTTGCTTTTGAATCTAGATGTCAATGTGCAACCCGGTAGACACACCCAACGCCCTGGTTCTCCCGTATCTTGCCCCAATTCTCAAAAATATCCCAGTGTGACAAATGCAACTATGTGTAGTTCTATTGCAGCCTGTGAGGGTTTTATTTAGCTTACATAAAACCAACGATTCACACTTGCAGATAGAATAGTTAGCGAAATACGTTCAAAGTGGACCCAGAATGTACGGAAGTCGTATTCTTCCGTGGTTCTTATTTCCCCTTTCTTGCAAATGGTGAATCGGCGGCCTTGCTCCATTTCCAGAAACGAGGATTTTAACAACATACCTCTACATAATAAGGTATTTTAAACGTTGCCAGTGTAGTGTAATGAAATCACGCTAGTGCAGAATGCTGGCCTGGGCAAGTGCAGCATAGCTACTATTTGTTGCACTAGTAATCGTTTAGAATTGAGGAAGAGAGTCTAAACTGACATTTAAAGATCCCAAGTTAGATTCATTCTGACAGCGTTGTGGGAAACATTGTAAAACGAAGTCACTAGTTAACATCTGTTAACAATTAGATCTGTGTCTACACTGTTCAAACCATTGGCACTACTTATTTCAGAGTAAAGTCTGCCAATTTCAGGGGGCTGAATTAACTTTGACCATTAATTGCACGCCTTTATTATTTTTCTAAACAAAGCACAAGTTCTATTTCACTTAGATAAATGTTGAGGGTAGGCAACTGAATGCCAGCCAGCAGTTGATGCCTGGCCTGGGTGTGGCTATCAATGTAAACACCCCTCCCAACTTCCTCTGCCAGGCCCCAAAGATATCACATTTTTTCTTTACCTATTAATCATCAACCACAACTCCATAAGCACATGACTAATGTGACAGGCATTCACTGTGTAGACTAAGTAGAGTAACCACATAATTCACACATTTTCCCTGTCGTATTAGAAAACCTCATTCGTTTACTGTGCGAGAACTATTAACATGAACTCTCGTATATATCCTCTGCTTCTAGGCTCTGTTTGGGCACCTCTCTAAGATGTCTGGTTGTTTTCCAGGTGAAGTCTCAGCAGGCAGAGGTGATGAGAATCCTAGAGAGCAAGAGCATCCAGTTTGAACTGGTTGATATCTCTGTGGGAGGAGAGGTCCGAGATGAAATGAGAAGCAAGTCGGGGAATCCCACAGCTGTCCCTCCACAGCTATTTAATGAAGACCAATACTGTGGTGTAAGGAAGTCCCTTTTTTGCGTACAGCTTTTAAAATTGAAGCCCACAGCAGTTGGCTTTTGAAAAATACTAGTCTAGTGGTCTAGGTGCCTGAAGGTCGTGGGTTCGAGCCCCAGAGTTGCCCTACCTGTAAGCATAGGGCAACTCTGTGGCTCGAACCCAGTGTTGGATAAAAGTGTCTGCTAAATGACAATTGTTAATTAAACGTGGACTCCAATTTCTAGCTGAGATGATTTTGACATTAAAACAGGATCATAAATTGATTGGTCATAGTGAGAGCTAACTACCCTCGCAGTCGACATGCTAGAGAGAGAGAGTCAAGACTGCACAGATGACTCTGCAAAATTGCATTCCCCGTGTCAGTAACAGTGCATTGCTGCAGTGACACATCTGTGTCATGGAGAAGATTTAATAAATAATCACCCTATTTTAGGACATGCCTGATTTATACAGACTTGGACATTTTTGCTACATGCTATACTCCTTAATACTGGAAAATTAGCTCCAGGTTTAAAATGGCCGTAACGATCCTGTACGACTGGCTTGTTGGTATACTTATTGTGTCCCTTACCAAACTTCCTCTTTCCACAGAACTATGAAATGTTCTCGGAGGCAGTAGAAGCAGACACAGTAGAACAGTTTCTGAAACTGGCATGAGGGAAGAGTGTTTTTCCAGCGACCCCCGCCTCCCTGTGCCCTATTGCAGTTCTGTTGACCAATCCCTCTGCCGCACTGGCAGAACCCAACCCTCTTCAATGCCATGATGAATGCCAAATACACTTTAATCTATTCGGAGGACACATTCCCAACAGCAGTAGACTCTTAAACCTAACCACTGTTAGACCACCACAAGATGATATTGTATTATGTGATGTGCTTTTTGATTCCCGCCCCCACCACCCAGCCCTGCAAACTGATTTGTCTTAGTCATGTAGGAATCAGTGGGGCGTAGAGATGTGTGGTAAATGGGTCAACTAATCTTGGCTTTGACCACATGATTGCTGAAGATTAAACTAATCTACTGGATAATGTCATCCAGAATCTTCCAGGTCTTCTTCAGATTGAGTGCAGACAGAATGCCTAGTCATCATTAAGTCTTAATTATTTTATTGCAGTTTTCTGGCTTTCAGATTCCCATGTTGTTTATAACAGTGTTGCATATATATTAACAAGCGATTAATAAGCAAAGGTTCTAAGGTTTATCCCAGATCGACTATGATATAGCACGTACAAACAAGGCAGATTAACACTGTCATAATGACTGCAGTCTGCATATTATACTTGGTGCCAATACATAGCATTTAAAGTGGTTTACAAATAGGTAGGCACTGAAGTATTATCCTTAAGTCTTACTTCCTCCCTTACAGTCTTATCCATTTTACATTAACTTACTGTGTGAAATCAATTTTTTATTATTTTTTATTGCTGGCACAAAATTGCTCTTGTTGTGTCTTGACATAAATAGTCAATAATGATTTAATCTGTATTTATAAATATTAGAGCTTAAATGTGTAGAATCATCATCCAGTCTCACAACTGTTCTGGTCATAGCCATTTCGTGTTCTTTGGATTGTACTCGACGTGTAAAATGTGACTATGCACTTCAATTTCAGTCTAAATATTAAATCACAAAGACCTAAAAGCTTTTCTTTTCTTCAGTTCCTGTGGTCTCAGTCCTGTGATAATTGTTTGCAATTAAAATATGTGTTGTATCTTGTATTGGAATCCATGCCTTGCTGAGAACACCCTTCCACCATTTTACCATTCTGCCCCTGTAAAAAGTATTTTCATCTTTGGCAATGTTTAGTGTATCCGAGTACATCCCTAGATACTCTAGACCTAGGTGTCATCGGTTTCGCAGTTTTCACGTGTTTTACGTTTGTGCACCATTTTGTAAACTGATGGTCATAAATGTGTGTGGCTGTGTTGAGGTGTATTCACTATAAATCCTGTTTAAGACATCTCTTTGAGCACCTATTTTGCTTTTGGACCAATTCCCCTTGTCCAAAAAAATATAAGAAATAGGGAATAAGTTGCTGTTGTCTTCCAAGAAGATTGTGAAAAGTGACTTGTGGATTAAATAAAAAAGCATTCGAGTCTGTGTGGATTTTCAATTTATTATGTCAGAATGGAATCGGTTTTATAACTTATTTAAACTTCAAGCTTTTTTGTTTTGTTCATACTCTTGACAATGACAATGACACATAGCAACTGCTATCCTTCATGTGACAGAGAAATGATTATAAATACCCAGGCCACTGGGTATTTATAATCAATGGTAGTTGCTTTCTAATTGGCAAGATATGAGGTGTTAAATGGTTAACAAAACAATTACTAGAAGCTTGTTAGCTTGTGTTATATAACTTTTAATGTACCACCTGCTTGACAACTGTATTATTGTATGTCTGACCCAGTCACTATGAAAGGCCTTAATCTATAGCCTATATCTGTAATTCATGGAAACAGTCCTGCTTGTTGAACAATGACACATGAGTAGGGACAAGCAATGAATTATTTAACTAAAACAACTTTTTCTCTTCATGGTATTTCTGTGCTAGCTGGTTTGATTTCCAAATGATTTATTCAAAGGTAATTTCCTTATATATAAATTACAAAGTGAGTTAAAGTTTCAGGATCAGAAGGAGTCCACTGTTCATAACCCAAATGGGCACAGGGTCAGCCAATATTATATTGGGGAGTAAGATAAGCGTGTGGTTGGGACTTCCTTCCTATGCTTTCCAACTGGCTTCCGTAGACCCTGACAAAAACCACCCCCTCAACCATAGAAGCAAATGGGCTCATATGCAAACAAAATTACATTTGAACACAATTCAGTTTTTTTTTGCTATTCTATAGTTATATATCCTAATTTTTTTTTTCTAATTTGATTTTCCATGACATTGCTATGCTATTATCAGAACAGTTACATTATGGCCACAATACAGTAATATTTTACATGCTGTACCTCATTTCGTCTTTAGGAGTGCTGGTAAACATGGTCGTTGTACTCACTGTAGAAGAACAATCAGCAGTAGCAGCAGAAGAAGAAGGGCCCAAGACGGAAGCTTCAAATATTGACATCTTACTTCTAAGGTAACATAAGTGATTTACGTGGTCTATGTACTTCGGAAATAATTACGTAATAAACAAATTAAATATATAACCTAGCTGCTTTTTTGAATTGACGTCCAGCTCGTTGCTGTTTAGAAACACAAGACAGTTAAGCTAGCTAACGTTGATGTTTAGCACTGCATTACCGACTTGTTTTGATATTGTCAGTACTGTAGCGACCGTACCCCATTTAACTCGCACACACGGGACATATTTACAAACGCACAGATTCTATCCCTTTGAATCAGATATTGTATTTTTTATGAATGGACTACACGTCTTGCGTTGCAGATGAACGGACGCAGCTGACGTCAGATACAAACACTTCGTTGGGTGATAGTTTGTGGTTCCTCCCCCATTAAAGTCTATGAAAGTTCATTAATGAAAAAACATTTCTAAGCAAATTTAACGTGATCTTATGATACAGTATCATAAGTGCAGATATTTTTGGGAATGCGTAGCCAGAGTTAGCCTCAAATTGCTCTGTTTTGTCAACGTGTGTAAATGTTCTTACAGCTGGTAGCATTATAATTCTGAAATTATCCATCATAAGGATGGATCCACTGTGCCGATCCATCCTTATGATGGATAATTTCAGAATTCCTAAAGAAAAGCCCAAATGACTATAGCCCAATTATATTCTATGAAATATTGTTTTCTTTGCCATATGAAGCCATATGAAGAGATGAGCGTCCCCGACTACATGCAGTGTGCAGAGGACCACCAGACAGTCCTGGTGGTTGTCCAGCCGGTTGGCATCGTTCCGGAGGACCAGTTCTTCAGCATCTACAAGCGGATTGCCAGTGTCAACCAGGTCAACGTCAGGGACTCACAGCGGCTCCTCTACATTCGCTATCGCCACCACTACCTGCCCGAGAACAATGAGTGGGGCGACTTCCAGACACACCGCAAAGTGGTGGGCCTTGTCGCCGTGACCACGTGCAACTCGCCCAAGGATTGGCCCCAGACCGCCGACCGCTTTAACGCGCAGAAGGAGGTGTATGGGTCCACGCTCTACGACTCGCGCCTCCTGGTCTTTGGGCTCCAGGGGGAGATCACCGAGCAGCAGCGCACCGATGTGGCCTTCTACCCGAGCTACGACGAGTGCCTGGACGTGGAGAAGAGGGTGGAGGACTTTGTGGAGTCCATCTTCATCGTTCTGGAGTCCAAGCGGCTCGACCGGACCACCGACAAGTCTGGGGATAAGATCCCGCTGCTCTGTGTGCCGTTTGAGAAGAAGGATTTTGTCGGTCTGGACACTGACAGCAGGTGAGTGGGTTTCCTGCAGTGCACACTAAGTACCAAAAACATTTGAGCATTTAGAGCGCTTGATGAGTGCATTAATGTTAAATTCCACATACAAATATAAAGCGTTGCATTGTAGTGTATAGCTTGTGTCCTTTTTGTTATTTTTCTGTCGAATTACTCATTAAGTAAGTGTTGCCAATGACAACCATGCCTGCTCAAAAATCGTCCTTGATTTTTGCTCCTTTCCTACTTTGTTTATTGTCTTTCTTTTTTTCTTTCATACTGTCCTGTGAGTTTATTGTTGGGTGTGAAAAGGTGAGCGGTTAGATGGATCCCTGTTTAGTAAGCCATCCCACCCTCATCAGCTTTAGCTCGTCCCAGTGTATGGGTGCATCATGGCTTAAAGCCATGCCCATCACTCCTCCCTGAATGTCAAATTCAAACACAAAGTTTGCGTTTGAATTTGTGTCACTGTTTGGAAAGGTCTGATGCAAGTTTGTGTACAGTAAGTCAGTATAAATTTGCCTGAACCTCTAGTCATGTTAAATGAATTTTAAAGGCCTAGATCACGTTAATGTGGGCTTGACATTACTGTTATGGCAGTACAAAAGTGTACAACACTTCTATAATGCAATGGAACCAACCGTAAGTGGGTACTAGTGAAGAAAATCTGAAGTTGCACAGATAAAGCAAAAAGGACTCCAATTCGTGCCACGGTCCTAAGGGGACAGTTACAGGACCGGAGCAGCTGATGGTTTGGACTTGCTGAGCACATGACACCCAACTCATTCAGTGGAGGTTGACTCTTGGCTGTAGAGGAACCTAGGGGGCTTGGGATTGGGACGGTTGCTTCGACTGGCAGGGTCGATGTGCTTCATGGAGCTCGTATTGTTATTCATGGAAACGTTATCTCTCAGCTTAGCACAGGATCACACCTGCACACAAAAACATGAATCGTGATACTTCTCTGTTTTGGCTGAAAACCCGCCAATTTCTCCATTTCAGTTTGATTTCTTGCTTGAAAGATCAGCCACTGAGCACTTTGTTGTCTCAACTCGACCTTCCCAGTCTATCTGACCCACGTAGATTGTGTTAGTGGTCTTGCACAATGGTCCCCCCCCAATGTCTCCCACAGTATAAATACACAGTAGAAACGAATCCTTCCCCAGTCCCTGTGTTTATTGTGCAAGACTGGGATAGAGCAGGGCACCTCATACTATCTCCTTAGTTGTTCTGTTACTGTTACCCTCCATTGCTTGTGCTTTCCCAGTTCCCACCCTGCACATCCCTCCTGTAGCCAGCTAATTGACAATGGCATACAGACGGCAGCCTTCTCTGTATATACCTAGTGGCAACCTTCACTGCTGAGTGTTGAAGCCACGCAGAAGTGCTTAAGATGCAGTACTTCTACAGGCACATAACTATATGGATGAAAGGAAGTCAATGAGGAAGACCACCGACTTATATCTATCAATAAAATAAAAATCATTTAAATTAAGTTGAATTAATTGTAATTTAAAATGATTTGCTCTTTTAAGACGATATTAATGCATACTCGCTACTCTCGAGATGATGATAATAACCTTATGGAGGTGCTCATAAAGCCAATCTCCTGGCTTCAAAACGTCTCTTCATAAACCAGTGGGTGATGTCACAGGCACTGTGTTAATCTAGTGTGTGGTATATACAAATACAAAAGTCAGGAAACGATGCTGTACTTTAAGTTCAAAACCTAAAATTGAAATGTCATGTCACTCAGTGTAGTTGGGTTTTGTCTCCCGAAAATCTCCTGACTGCTTCCTCCCCAGGCATTACAAGAAGCGCTGCCAGGGCCGGATGAGGAAGCATGTCGGAGACCTGTGTCTCCAGGCGGGCATGCTGCAAGACGCCCTTGTCCACTACCACATGGCCGTGGAGCTGCTAAGGGGGGTTAATGACTTCCTTTGGCTAGGTGGTAAGTCTGGAGGTTGGCGTAGGCTTGTTGGCATAACCAGGGTTTACACAGGAGTATCTTCTACAAGGCAAGCGTAAATACTCTGTGGTTCGTTGGGTAATTAGAGTGGGTGATATGGCCAAAGCCTTCTATCACGGTGAATATGTGATTTTATACTACAGTAATTGTATACTATGTCACAATATTGTATTTATTTCTGGAAATTTCAGTTAAACATGGTTCCTATATAAAATAACCATTTAAATAACCAATAATGGCTATTTTTGACCAATCCAGTTAATTAAACGTGCGGCTCTTGCCCGGTTCATGAGGGTGACCTATGAGTCTGCCCAAATCATGTGAAGTGATCCTGCCGACGCATTCAGCGTGGTACGTTATAAACGGTATAGCACAATCTCTACCAGTAGATGCATTTCATCACATGTATCGCCATATTGCCCAACCCTAGTTTGTAGTCTCTTACAAGTGACATTCTCTAAGAGGCATAATTAAGCCTTGCCTCATTCCTCGGATCTATCGACTGTGGAGATGCTTTGTGTGCAGATCTGACTGAATGTGTCTACTAATAGTTGTGGTGGTGGTGTTGTTGTTTTTTTTTGTCTTAGCTGCCTTAGAGGGCCTGTGTTCCGCTTCTGTCATCTTCCACTATCCTGGGGGCACGGCAGGAAAGATAGCAGGGCGCAAACCAAACATCTCCCAGGCTGCTGATGCAGGCAAGCGTCACAGGCCAGGTAGGCACATTTTCTCCATGGCAACAGGAACATCTGCAGGTTATGCCTGTGCAGGTGTAACTCTAGAAGGCCTCTCTCTGTGGTCGTCTGGGATGATGTGATAGAGAATGTCACTGCTGACTTACTACTCAAGCATCTAAGCTTTGCTCGGCTAAATTGCTCCTATGTGCATTGCCTTTGATTACTTCCAACATGTATAGACAAGTCTTAAACGCCATTAATTTCTGTGTTGTCACTCCGTTAACATACTGATAACACTAACTTGTGCAACTCACTGTTCATGTGAAAACAATATAGCAGGTATTCAGTATACATTGAAATGTATAATTAAATACTTTATTCTGTATTATATGAATAATATTTCATTTTATTTAACAATGTATAATCTCTGGCCTCTGTAATATGGCTATGGACAAACTATATGATTTCCCTCAATGTACATAAACATACAGTACAGTAGCTTACCTTGGTGAATATGCTCAAAAGCTTAGCTTTGATGGCAGTGTTGCGGGGGATTGTTGGAACTAACACTGCTAACATTGCGCCGTTTGTCATGGAGTCAACCTACATTCTTTCTCTTTGTCTGTAGGGGCACAGGAAGTTCTCATTGACCCAGGTATGGTATACACTAACCAAATGTAGCTATAGTGGACAGCCTTTTCACAATTTTCTTCTCGCCGCCTTTTGTCACGTTTGCCCTTGCCGTGCGCTTGTCTTCATGCTCCATCCTGGATCAGCAGTACCCTGATTTATCTCCTTCAACAGTCTGCTGTGATCTTGATTATTTATTTATGTAACAGGTGTTCTCCTGTGTTGTTTGAACATTATCTTTTGTTGGTCTGAGCGAGCCTGCGCTTTTCACAGTCTTGTCACTTCAGTTGGTTTTCATTTGTCAAACCCCCCCTAAAGAAGTTGTTTACTTTACTTTTTACTTCTTTACTTTACTTGTTTGACTGATTTTCCATCTGTAACAATTTGTTTTCATGGCCGATTGTGATTTTACAACATCATCATTACAACAGTCAAAATTGGTCACAGATGGTTTGTTGTTACTATTTGTAGTCCCCAGTTTGCACAAAATGTTTGCTACCAGGTAACCTGGGGGGGGCAGGATAGTCTAGTGGTCTAGGTGTTGGACTCCCAGCCGGAAGGTCGTGGGTTCAAGCCCTAGAGTTAGCCTACCTGTAAGCATCCTTGAGCAAGATGCCTAACCCCTATCTGCTCCATGTAATGGCACCATGTAATTAATAATTGTAAGTCGCTTTGGATAAAAGCGTCTGCTAAATGACATAATTGTAATTGTAAATTGTAACCTGTAAGGTGCACCACAAGAGGGCAGTGTTGCCACATTAGTGCCAGGGAACTTGTGGTTGTGCAGGGAACTACTCCCTAACACAGCTTCGAATGGAAAAATAAATGAAACAGCACGACATAGCCCATATATCATTCTACTTTGAGAGGAAATAAATGAAGGCTCCAGGCACATTTCCCTTTTGAATGTTTTAGTATTCTGACATGTTGCGAGTGACATTTGGCCCAGGAAATGTACCATGCAGCCCTTCATTATTCACACACTCGTCATACTGACAGCGCCATGTCGTTGCTATGGATCCTGCCGGGTTGCTAGGCAATGCTCTCTCACTTTTTTTACAAAATTTGTATTCTAATCAGATCAGCTGAGATGAGGTGCGCCTCGCGATCACTTTTGAAAAGGGCTACAATTGCAAATCTAAGTCTGCTTTGGAAGTAGACCAAAACCTCACACACAAGTTATAAATGCAACAGAACATTCGTTTTATTTTTGTTATCTCTCTCAGGCAGACTTGAAGTCAATAATAAAGTGGAGCGAGTGGTGCCCAAACTCTTCTCACAGGCGGGGGGGGGGATTCAGTCCTACTCCACTTTTACCCATCATGCAAGGTGTCGCTGGTGGGCAGGAGTGAAGGGAAACCCAAGCTCGTCTTGGCGGGATTGCTGCACGTGAATGTTTAGCGTGGCCATTACTTTTTTTTGTTTGTTCTTTTTGGTTTTCCATTAAGAAGTGCTGGATGTTTGCTGTTTACGTTTCTATATATTCACGGTGGTGGTCACTGCTGTAGGGTAAACACCGCATCAAAGACTGTATCTGGAGAGTTGGAAGGAAAAGTAATTTTCGCTTGTGTCAGTCCTGTTTTGGTGTTGTCAGCAGCAGAGCACACTGGATGACTGCCATCCCAGAGTCTGACCAGGTTCTGATCATATTCCTTCCTTTGTTCTGGAGTGTAGGGGCACTGACAGCCAATGGAATCAGCGCAGACACCAGCACTGAGATCGGACGTGCCAAAAACTGCCTGAGTCCTGAGGACATCATAGATAAATACAAAGAAGCCATCTCCTACTACGGCAAGGTATCAAAGAGCAACACAACTTTACCGTGTTTAATATCAGAATATTCACCTTATAAGAAAGGTTAAAATGTCTCTTCCTTATGTTGTCCGCCAAAAAAGTGTGCTGGTGCACACCCCCCTTTGCCCCCTTATCGGGCACACCTTATATTAATTTCCTTGGCACAAACCAACAATTTCCCACAAATGACTACCTCAATTGTCCAGTGTGCAATAATCATCTTGCCCAGGAGGTGGCAGTGTTCCATTTGGATGGAGTGAGTCGGAATGCCGTTAAAACTTGTGATTGTCCCCAGCTGATAGGAGACTTTAACATACCCATAGGTGTAAATTTCATCTTAACAGTTGGGGGGGGGGACAATAAACATAAAACTTCTCGAGTAATTTTTGAAGGGGACACCAAAAATACAGCCAAAATTGTACTTGTATAGGATATGTGTATATGTGTAGAGGAAATCTTATGTCCGTTTTTCTTTTCTCTGCCATTGTATCTGGCCAATAACACAAAGCGATAGTTCACCACTCAGTCATATTACAATTATTAAATTATCTTGCGTCCTACACATAGTATTTTATGTTTCGTCTGGGACAGAGGACGTCTCTTACTTAAATATTAAATTGCAGCAAGCCCATTGATCTGACAATTAACATCATATTGAGCAAAACCCAACGGTATATCTACAATATTAGCCTAATATAATATCTAATATATTTTTTTTTGTCATGACCAATTTATTAATGACTCAACTTCATCCGATGTATAAAGTGAATAAAATAGCGTTGCCATACTTGACTTGCGATTCGAACTTCCCACCGGACTTGTGTGTGTAGGTGACGTAAAAGGAGAAAGCAGGCAGTTGACCAAGCCACTGTGAGGCAAGGGAGGGGGGACTCAAAATGTTTCTACACTTCAAACTTTTTTTGCCCCGTTTCATTTGTATTGTTTTACTACTTACACATTTTAAGTATATATCATTATTTATTATTTACAATACATAGCGTGGTTTTTAATTACATTTTTAGGGGGGACAACCCTAAGACCCCCATCCCCCCGCGATTTACCTGTTTTGCAACAGGAAGTGAAACTCATCTTAAGCAGTGCTGGAAAGATGACAAATAATGGTGGTCATCTTTAGTGCGCATAGCTTTTATTAGATCTTGTGATGGTAGCAGTAGTAGTAGTAAAGCATCCTTAATGCTCATGGGAATCAAAACGGTCTCATTATCCTGCCAAACGGTTCACAAGCAACGCTTCACTTCAACTATATTATTATTATTATTATTATAATTGCCTTCTTGCACTGACCTCCCCTGGCCCTTTTACCTGTAACTGGCTCATTCAAAATTAAATTACATCTCGTCATGTAGCCATTCAGATATTAATTTAATTTTAATAAGGAGACAATGAGGATAGAGGTGAAAGTAGCAGAGGGGAGGTCTAGTTAAAAACACACACACACACACACACACACACACACACACCAAAGTATGTCACAGCAGCCGGTATGGGGTTCAGATAATATAGAAATGAATGTTGGAGAGTATATGGACTGTAAGCCATGATGACATAGCATTTCAACTTGTTTTATTATTATATTTTTTTTAAGTTGACCTTGTTTAAATATATGAATATGACCCATACAACGTAGCTAAATGCAATACAAGTTATTATCAGATTATGATATTGTGATTGTTTATGTGGCTGGACATTGCTCCAGAAGAGAATCACAAGTGACTCTCCGATTACATTTTATGTGATTGCTTTAATAATAATAGGGGGGGTGGGCAATAGAATGTGAAAGTATAGGAGAGGACTTGGAACGCTGACAACCAATGGTGGGGGTTTCAAACTGATCACAGTTGTCTGTCCTTAGCGGAGATGTACAGTGACTGACGGGTGCGGTCACGTGGTAACGACAAAACATCAGTTTCGATTAGGCGCCTGGCCCTTGCCGTGTGTTGAGTCGTTCTTCATTACGCCGAGCTTGGCCCTCCCTCCTCTTCTCTCTCGCAGTATAAGAATGCCGGCGTGATTGAGCTGGAGGCTTGCGTGAAGGCCGTCAGAGTGCTGGCCATTCAGAAGCGAGCCATGGAGGCCTCCGAATTCCTGCAGAACGCCGTCTACATCAACCTGGGACAGGTAACTGCGCTCACTAGGACGTTCCAGGGTTTACTGTTGAACACAGTGAATAAAAACAATGGTCCCTTAACTGTCAATGGCATTGTCAACGCTTTAGGAATTAGTCTGGGAATGTTGTTTCCTCTTGATTTATTCAAGATTATAGAAAGAATATAACTAGATTGATGTATTCTGATAAAACACATAGAAAATGGATGGTGACCAGGCCTGCCTTGAGCAGGATGTCTATCCCCTACCTGCTCTTTTATACCTGTATGTAATTATAAAAGCACCTGCTAAATGACCTAATTAGAATACCCAACTAAGTGAGAGATGGATGAACAAGCGGTTGTAAACACATTTTAAACTGAATACACAAATTCCTCGTCTCTCTCTTCACTGTGAGCTCAGCTTTCAGAGGAGGAAAAGATCCAGCGGTACAGTATCCTGTCTGAGCTCTACGACCTGATCGGTTTCCACCGCAAGTCGGCCTTCTTTAAGCGCGTTGCGGCCATGCAGTGCGTGGCACCCACCATCCCCGAGCCTGGCTGGAGGGCCTGCTACAAACTGCTGCTGGAGACACTGCCTGGCTATAGCCTCTCTTTAGATCCTAAGGACTTCAGTAAAGGTAGGTCGGTCGTAGGTCCTTTTTTAAAGGTTTTGGAAAAAGTTATCCATTCAATAGCCCCATATTATTTCCAATGTCCGAACTGTCATTTCGGAAAGACTTTCCTCCCTTTAAGCTGACCATTCTGTTTCAGTGGTGTTTTTTTTAAAGATTTCTTTTTTTTTTTTAAGTGCTAACTTGATTGGCTGACTGACTCGTTCGACAGATTTATTTAGGGGGCCTTGAACCTTTTATCATACACATAAGGAAACCACATTTGAAAGCAATGAGATAGATTTCTTAGTGTCCTTTCTTTTCTTTTTTTTAAATTAGGAACTACACCTGGGCACACTCTAAGGCACCCATGAGTACACAGTTGAATATGTCAAGTTGAATAAATGGGAGTTTCAGCGCGAAAAGAAATAAAATGTAGTCTCGCCGCCTCAAGCTTTGCCGTCTTTTCGAGGGTACTCCTTTGGGGTGTTGTGCAATCAGGCCACCACTTTGCTCCAAAAGAGACACCTGAGCTGGGCTTTTATAGATACTTTGGCAAGGTCCTCATGATAAGCCTCTCCGTTGTGCTGACTCTCAACCCTTACCCAGTGCACCCACTCCAAGGCAAGTGTTTGGAACAGAAAACAGCTCTCCTAGTGAACACAAAAACTCAGGGTCATCCATCCATATTTCTCTTGTGATCTCTGTTCAAAGGGGACTCAGTTATACTATAAGACCTTGTGGCTCCATCTTCCCTTATGAACAGTCAATGGACAAAAGCTGTAGTATTTGAAGTTAAAAGGAACCGCTTACATAAAAAAGTTGTTTTTAAAGAATTTTGGATTGTTCACACACCTGCAGCAATCATGACCAGCAATATGTCTTAATTATAAAGGTAAGTATTGATTTATTCCCCTGTAACTTGTTTTGATTTTGGCAAAGCAAATAAAAGGTATGCTTTTCGAAAGTCTTATTTTGCACATATTGGTTAAGCCTTTGAGTCTGGCTTTGGGTATTTATTAACGCAACAGATTGAACATGATACAATCTCCCCAAAACCTCCTTTGAGTCTTTGTATCATGTTCTCAACATACAATTAAGTACATTTTTTACTTTTTTAAATTTTAATTAGAAGGGTGCCTTGGATTTCCTTCTTTGATGATTATGACCACAAGCCATTGGAAGACCCTCTACAAGATTCTTTGTATTGTATCTCTTCTCACTTATTACCCCATTGCCTTTCTGGGATTTATTTTATTCCAACATAGTCAAACAACTGTATGTATATTGAGCTATGGTTTATGATAATTGGAAAATGTTGTTGTATTTTTACTGGACTGCAGCTAAGCTCCCCTCTGCCCACCCCTAGAATGATTAGCCTACAGCACACCCCTGCTCAAGTAGTAGTTGTTCTATGGCATAAAATATAGCAGAGTTGATGGCCGCGAGACTCTTCTACCACCCTACAAAAGGTCAGCGTTCAGACGCTGTAGGTTTGACTCCCAATCCTAGTAATGCACACTCCATACGTTTCATAAAATACAATCCTTCCCGTATCCCCAGTTACTGCAGAGGCCTGGCTGGCCTCCATGGGGTAGACGCGCAGAAGAAGGTGCCAGGTGGGAGTGTATTGAGCAGGAAGAGCCGGAGAAGGTCAGCGCTCAGACGTATGAGAAGCAGGCGTATGGGAGAAAGAAAGCAAGGTTCACCAGAGCATTCCAATAAGGTTGCCATCGCCCGAGATACAGTGCAGCGAATGGCTTTTTGAGAGGCTCAGGAGCTCTCTTTGAACCCTCTCTTCCATCACCTTGACCACCTTCAGCCAGACATTGTTACGTGCATCCACAGCACAACGCCAAAACTCAGCCGGCCTCCTGACTTCTTTAACATTTTCATCTCTAATCGTGGAGAGGCTCGCTGGATAATAGCATGACATATCTCATCTCCCCGCAAAGTGGCAAATTCCCCGCTTCCTCCTTCGGCGTGGCGCTGCGAGTCGGGTCCTGTGCGACAAGGCGATTGCTCGGCTGTGGCACCGCTGTCATTATCTTGGTGGTGTGCTAATTGGATTGCCAGACACCTCCAGTTCTGCGCTCGAAAATACCCCAGATGAAGTAATTTTCTCCTGTAGGAGTGAGAACGACATCCACAGGGGAAAAAAAGCCACAATGTCCCCCGGATTAGTAACCGCCACATAAGCACTGGCGTTTGCATGAAATCACTGGCAGACAGGTGGAACTCTAAACGCTATTTTTAGACTGCTTAGTGGGTGCAGATTCACGAAGAGGGGCGGTGGGGGGGGTAGCTTATGAAGGATTTGCGTTTACAGTTTTGGCAGAGGAAGTCAGATAGAAGGAGAATTGCTGATACTGAAAAGCATCACAGTCACGAGGTGAGTCTACTGGAAACGGTGCGCAGGCCGAGAGACCGGCAGATTATTTACATAATGTTTGCTTTCCCTCTCCCTATCTCTCCTCTCATGGGCTGTTCCTCCTGGCAGCTGGGAGTGGTGCTGGGGGTGGGGGGGGGTTGCTGAGGGCCTCGTTCAACATCTGCCATATAGAAGGCTATAATGTAGTGTCAGAACAGGTTGTAGATTGTAAATAACCTTTTTGTATTGATATCGTAAGAGTTGTAACAGACCAACGCCTCTCTCTCTCTCTCTCTCTCTCTCTCTCTCTCTCTCTCAACCACTCTACCTCTCTACCTCTCAGGCGCCCATCGTGGCTGGGCGGCCGTGCAGATGCGTCTCCTACACGAGCTGGTGTACGCCTCGCGCCGCATGGGCAACCCTGGCTTGTCGGTGCGCCATCTATCTTTCCTGCTGCAGACCATGCTGGACTTCCTGTCCGATCAAGGTTGGTCAAAGCCTCCCACGTTAGCTGTAAAGGCGACACTACGGATCTGCGCTGCTCGGCGGAATCCTCCTGCGCATGTCGCACCTAGACACCAGATTATACCAAAAACAGAACTGCAAATAGAAAGGCTTTCATCGCTGATGAGTGGGCCGATTCATTATTGTATTGCGTCAGTCAGCGATAAATGGCAGTGCAACTGACATTTATTTGCAAATGGAAAAGGTTGAGATTGTTGCTTTAAATAGTAGCGAATAAAGCTCACTAATACATTTAGTATTTTTCTATTTATTTTCTTTGCCTGTATGAACTGTATTTTTTTCCATGACCGTTCTGAACTTAATACCTATGCTTAGAACGGCACCAGAAACGCTTGCCTCTGGTTTAAATGGCGTGCGACGCACAACAAAGCCAGCTTCTCCTGGCTGGAGTGTGACGGCATGCTTTGACCAGAAATCCTGTGGACCCAGGAGACAGGAGCAGTCTGCCAGACGCTTCACTGGCCACACAATAGAGGCCATCGTAATCCTTGGTCAGGAGAGAGAGAGAGAGAGAGAGAGAGAGAGAGAGAGAGAGAGAGAGAGAGAGA
>JAODLI010058950.1:2542-15462 GCA_027575585.1 Percopsis omiscomaycus | reverse complement strand
TCTCTCTCTCTCTCTCTCTCTCTCTCTCTCTCTCTCTCTCTCTCTCTCTCTCTCTCTCTCTCTCTTTCTCTTTCTCCCCCTCCCTTCCCGGCTCAGTGCAGTAAACAGTGGAGCCTGCAGGCTAGCGAGGCTCAAGGTCTGGTTTCCATTAAACACGTGGATAATTTAGTACTGTCAGGGGTGGGGAGGGCTTTATAGAAAAATGCAAAAGAAGAAAGTGAGAGGAAAGCAGTGGAGCGGAGAGAGGAGAGAGGGAAGGAAATAAAGGGGAAGGAGACGTGATGAGTTAAATAGTGATGTTTGAGGGGGAGGGTTAGGACGCTTGCTAGCATTTCCTTCACATTAGGTCCGTCTTCTCTGGGAGGGCTGGGGGGAGGGGCGGTGCTGGCGCTGTGCCTCGTGACCCAGATCACCAAACTCTTCTGTTTTGTTGGCCGGAGACCACCGTCCGTCATCCTTTCCTTTCACTCTGACTTTCTGTTTCTGTCTTGGAGAAAACTGCATTCTGTGTCCCTTCAAAGCTACAGTCTCAGACTATTCCATCTAAATATATGGCAATTTTTATAACCTGGTGTCTAGTCACGACACAGATAGGCGGTGTTTTTTATCAAACAGCAGTGGTTGGTCCACCAGAGACGAGAGGCAGAACTAAATAAAGTGCTGTCCATACCCTAACATCACACATGAGACCGTTTGGTTTGGAACCACTTTTCGCATCTAAATACAATATATAGCAAAGTTAGAGATTGTAGATTCAAGAAACACTATTTGTGTTGTTTATTTTTTAACAGCTGATTCTCTTGTAGACTGTTGTCAGTCAGTAATTTTATATCTAGCTCTCTCAAACACACGCACCCACACACACAGCGAGAATCCACTGAAAACCTGAAGTGCTTTATGAAACGTGCAATGACTGAAGACCCTTACAGAGAAGCTGTATTCTCTATGAAGCCACTATGCACATGCTACACGCTATAAGACGTTTTCTGAATAATCTCTTTTCTTTTGTCTGCAAATGTCGGATTTAATGTGGGAGCCTTTTGTTTAAGTTTTTTCTTATATATATATATGTTCTGTCATCTTTGTATGCATCTTAATTCTGATTGTGTACATTTTGTTTAGGTTTGTGCTTTGTAGAGAATAGCAGACTGGCAGTATATTGTGAAGCAGAAGTTGCATGCGGGGCATGTTTTGTATAGCCTGTTCACTCCTGTATAGAGAACGCTTAAAAGTTCCTAATAAAAGCACATTTGTCTCCATCTGAGAACGGAGGAATCGCATTACAGTGGCAGCCCCGTCAGCTGTACGCTCGCCATTAATGGGTCTCTGTCGCCACCTTGTGGATAAAGCATTAACGTATTTATGCAATTGCAGTGGAAACCCTATGCTGCAGCTTATAAAAATAGAAATAAATGTTACCTTGCATATCAAATATGGTCTCCATTGAGGAGGTTGTGTTGTCTTTTGTCTGATCATAATAGCTCAAGTTTTGCTTGAATTTTAAACCTTTGAGGATGGATCATCTTTGTATCTCAATGTAAATAAACACTTGACTTCATAACAAAAGTCATAGAATTGTTTTGTACTGGTATTTCGATTAGAGAATTAGGTTAACTGTTTAACTTAATTATGTGAGCAAGATGGGTATAAAAATGCTAAATGCATATAGATGCGTATTGTCTGTGTGTGTGTCTGTACAAATAGTAAAATACTGTTTGTTAAAGTGTGTGTACAATATGTCTGTTGAACCTGTGTCTCACTGGAATAGGGTTTGTCTCCATGTCTTAATGACACAGCTAATCAGGATTAGCTTCTGCCACTCTGAGCTTCTGTAGAACAAAGCTCAGAGCGGCTGAGAGGAAATGGAGAAAATCTGACCGGCACTTGGATCTCACAGTCTACACCGCCTCCTCTCTGAATTTACCTCCTCAGTTTCTGTAGCCAAATCCACCTTCTATCGACACAAAATCCACACCAACCCTAGGAAACTATTTTCTATATTTTCCTCCGGGCTCACACCGCCTGCCCCCCCCTCCGCCCTCCTCCCTGTCAGCTGATTATTTTGTAACCTTCTTTCCAAAGAAAGTGAATGACATTAGCCAATCCTTTGCACCTCATTCTATAACCTCTATTCCCACACTGCCTGTTGATAATTTAAACACTTTCTCTACCCTCTCCACAGAAGATATCAAAACACTGATTGTATTGTATTGTACCTGCCCACTTGACCCTATCCCTACATCTCTTCTTCAAGCCATCTCAAAGGACATCCTACCATTTCTCACCTCCCTGATCAATTCCGCCCTGACCACAGGCTCGGTCCCAGCTGCCTTTAAAACAGCCAGAGTCAAACCGCTACTCAAGAAACCATCCCTGGGCGCATCTGCACCTCAAAACTACAGACCGGTATCTTTCCTTTCTTTCCTATCCAAAACACTTAAACGTGCAGTCTCTGACTAACTGTCTTCCTACCTTTCACAACACAACCTCCTGGATCCTCACCAATCTGGGTTCAAGGCTGCACACTCCACTGAAACCGCTCTTCTCATGGTGACTGAAGCCCTGCACGTCGCTAAAACCTCCTCCCTCTCCTCAGTCCTCATTCTCCTAGACCTATCTGCAGCATTCGACGGGGTAAACCACCAAGTCCTTCTATCGACCCTTGCTGAATTGGGCATTTCCAACTCGGCGTTCTCCTGGTTTGAGTCCTACCTGACAGATCGCTCCTATCGAGTCCTCTGGAATGGAAACCTGTCCAAACCCTGCCTACTCACCACTGGGGTTCCGCAAGGATCTGTGCTGGGACCCTTACTCTTCTCACTGTACACTAGATCTCTTGGCTCTGTAATCTCTTCTCACAGATTCTCCTACCACTGCCTCTCATTCCCCCCATCTGACATGCAGATCTCAACTAGAATCTCTAACGGCCTCGCTGACATCAGTGCTTGGATGACTTTGCATCACTTCAAGCTCAACCCTGAAAAGACAGAGCTAGTCTACCTCCCGGCAAAGAACTGCCCCCAATTAGACATGTCCATTACCCTTGAGAACACCTCAGTCTCCTTCTGTCCAACTGCAAAGAGCCTTGGAGTTGTCCTGGACAGTCAAGTGTCGTGCGCAGCTAAACATTGCCGCAACGACCCGAACCTGCGGATTTTCCCTCTACAACATCAGAAGGATAAGGCCTTTCCTCACAAACGAAGTGGCACCGCTCATAGTCCAAGCTTTAGTAATCTCACGTCTAGACTACTGCAACTCTGTACTCGCCAGGTTACGGTCTCTGCTACCAGACCCTTACAACAAATCCGAAATGCAGCAGCCCGTCTTGTATT
This sequence comes from Percopsis omiscomaycus, assembly GCA_027575585.1. Lineage (NCBI taxonomy): Eukaryota > Metazoa > Chordata > Actinopteri > Percopsiformes > Percopsidae > Percopsis > Percopsis omiscomaycus. Next base: position 12,130 of record JAODLI010058950.1, on the reverse strand, counting down.
CAACCAACCAAAGTTCTCTCATGTAACCCCTCTCCTCCGAGACCTTCACTGGCTCCCCATCTCAGCCCGCATCCGATTCAAGACATTAGTGTTGGCCTACAAGGCAGCAAAAGGAACTGCCCCGCTCTACCTCCAAGCAATGGTAAGATTACAAGCCCCAGAGCACTAAGATTTACCACCTCGGCTGGCACCTCCGTCGCTACGAGCTTAAGAGTCGTGCAGCCCAGTCCAGACTCTTCTCTGTCCTTGCACCACAATGGTGGGATGACCTTCCTACAGCGGTCAGAACAGCAGAATCACTACCAATCTTCCGCAAGAGACTTAAGAGCCACCTCTTCAGAATCCATCTCGGTACCTCGGCCACCGATCTTTCTACCTCATAGCACTAATCCCACTAACTATCCTTATTCTATCTTCCTTTCCTCCCTTTAAAAAAAAAATACATTTCACTTCTTTCTACTCTGTTAGATAATTTCTAAGAATTTTAAGCACTTTGCAGTTTAGCAATTATTGACTGTTTGAAGAGTGAATGATAACTTTCGATTATTGCAATTATTGACTGTTTTGAGGAACGAATGATAAACCTTCGAGTAATGTTGTGCAAATGCATAGGTAAAGTAGCCTTGTTACATGATGCTGTCCTTATTCTAGGAGAATGTTATCTGCTTGCAAAAACTGGTGGTTAACCAGTTCAACTAATCAATCCGTCCTTACCCTCGTTGTGAGTGTCAATGTCTTCATCCATCAGTGGCAGCGTTGGGTAAAGGTTCCTCCTTCAGTCTCGTTGTGAGATAAAACTTGAGGATGAGGGGACCCCTGAGAGAGCGACCTCCTATCACAATCAGGTCATTTAGTGCTTTTATCCAAAGCAACCTAAAAGTATTACATTGAGCAGGTAGGGGTTAGCCAGCTTGCATAACTCTGGGACTTGAACCCATGACCTTCTGGCTAGGAGTTGAACATTCAGACAACTAGACTATCCTGTCCCCCTTCCTCAACATCTTCCTTAATAGTACAGCACAGTAAAATATGTACCGTATTTACAGAATGTTTTAAACAGACATGTATTCTACACACATTAACATACAGTATTTCACTATTTGTACAGACCCATACATACAGACAACACATGCATCTATAACAAACAATACATATACAATATCTGCAGCCTGTTAAATTAAAGATTCAACTAGATTACAAATATTTACAAAAATGTCTTTAAATCACCTCATGGGCCCTCCATGACGCATCTTGTGTCCACACGGGTGGTCCTGATGCCCCAAGTTGAGAACCAGTGCCTCAGACCCACCTGTGCCCCCTGCAGTACATCTTATCAAGTGGTTAAACTGTGATTGGGTCCAGCGTTCCTGTTGGCTGGCTCTCCCAGTTTATCCCCTGCTGAGCTGATAAAGAGATCTCCACCAACCTGCAGACTTTTTCTGTGTAGCTCCTGTTGTCTCCCCGTGTTTGACACTGGTTCTCCTCTCTACTCCACCCCCCACACCCTACGGAGCACCTATAGGCTCACACTGTTCTCTACCCCTCCCTCTACATCTGGCAGCTGACAGTTGAGTTGTGTTTAAAAACATGAACAGTGTAGCTGTAACCCCAGTGTGTGAACACATTGTGTGTCACTGGACAGGACAGCTACTGTAGAGGATGGTGAAGATAGAAGAGGACATGATAACAGGATGTTTGTGTCTGACGGAGCTGCTTCAGGTTGTTATACTGCAGCACCTGGTCTGGTGAGGCTCTACGTCAGATGACAGGGATAAACTCTAATGACAAGACAAAGGGTATAGGGCGCATGCATACGCGCGCACACACATTCATGGAAAGTCTTGCCATGAACTTGAGCGGTCTGCAAGCTGTTCACCAGGAAAAGTGATAGATTGACTCTGTATATAGAGTAAATGTATATATTATTAGATTGTACACCACTCAGCTTTAAACTAATGGAATGTTAATATTACTCTTAATTGTGTGTTGTTTGTTTATCCTGTAGGTTTTCATCACAAAAGCACAGATCCATCCATCTGTCCGTTCTTCTAAGTGCTAAGTGATAAACCCAAGGCCAGTATTGTACATTCCCAAGGTTTGGTTTGTTACATTTGTCCTAAATTTTTGTAAAAAAAACAAAACATTTCTTTCACAAAAATAAAGACACCAAAGGACATCAATCTGTGGCTATAAATAAATAAGGATGACATTATCGCCTCTTTACGAATCTTAATGTATTTATAGCGATGTAGCTAGTGTGTGTAACTGCTAATCTGCAGTGGTTGCTGCAGGATTGCCTTCAGATTGTCCTTCAAGCAGAGTAATCCCGTTATTACGGCCAAACTGTTTAAATCCCAGTATAACTGTCTTGGTCTTGCGTTCCTGTTGGATCCCCGAGCCCCAGCCATGCAGAACCACGGCTAAACACACAGGTAATGAACACAAGTATGTCTTTCTTTGCTGTGTTGATGATAATGGTTAATGTACAGCATAGAGATGTAGGTGTTGGTGAGTCAGTCTTTCCTGAGAGCAGCCGATTTGTTGTTGCAAAGTAGATGTTTGTCACTGGAGCTCAAAACTGTAAAAAGTGTAAGTTAACTATGGACCAAGTCATTGGAAGGAATGTGATTTGCCATTGTTGTTTTTCGAATTAACAGTCGCTTCTCTTCTAAATGCCAGTAGTTCCTCCTAGGACGCTGATTGGCCCGCACCAATATTTGTTCCAGACCGATATCGCAGCGATGTCAAAATGTAGCTCACGAGATTAGGATGGTACCGCGAGGCTATTAAAACCTGGAACATATTTTTCTCAAATAAGTTAATAAACTATATAAACAGCCATCTTCCTGTTTACAAAAAGCTTTAAAGAAATCATAAAAGTACAGACATGAAAACACACAAACACTAAAAACATGGAAACTGGAGGAAAAGAAGAATCTCATTTAACAAGTAAGCACACGTAAAATAATCAAAACATCTCAATTTTGTCAATTATTTTGTCTTGATTAAGCTAAGCATCATAGGCCTACTAACCTAGTGTGAATGTATGCTTGTTCTACATTTGCCCGACAGTAGCACTGCCAAATCAAATCAACAGCCTTAGTTATTGTTATTTATACAGTTATAACAGTTAGTTCCTACCAAGTAATTTGATTGGACAAGAGGCATTCCATGAGTGCTGGGCAGATATAGAGTACAACCGGAGACATTATGTGCTTTTCCAATGCAGGAACTCGGGGCACTTCCCAGGTGGCGCAAACGTTTACAGAAACTGCCCCATAATCGTCCCTTTCCATTGCAGTGTAGGAACCTCTGGTCTCACGAGTTGATGTAGCCTAATAATTTGGCGACAGCTTCGACCGCAACGTAAATTGAGAGTGCGCCAAAACCACGACAACCGACAACATGGAGGGAACCGAGATGGTTGCTAAGTTGCTCTTTGTTGTGTTAGCCTATTGAGGTTTCCGAGCTGACGTCACAGGTCATGTGAGAAACTCAAGAGAGGCTCTCTCTTTGTTATAATCGATAGGCTGTTCTCCTATAATCGATTGGCTGTTCTCCTATTGATTATAATAAGTGTTCTTTTTGATTTTAAAATTGTATGTGCCAGCTTTTATAGGGAATAATAGTTGAGGGGGGCCTCCATGTCTGTGTTCACTTGGGTCCCCCAAATCACTAAGTCCGCCCCTTACTGAATATCAGCACGGCTGTGATTCGGTCGTAGGTATGAGGCCGCAGGCCGAGTGGCGAAGATAATCACAGGCTTATAATAAGGCTTATACTGTAGGCCTATACACTGTTGAAATACGGTTTGTGCTTAAATGTTGAACAACAGAATAATGTTGTCTTCACAAACTGTATATGTGTGTGTGTTCAACAGGATGTTTAACTGGGTGGTTAAAGTGGTACCCCAGCCCCCCGAAGCTGCAGGGAGCATCGAAGAGGAAGGCGTCAAGACACCTGCACCGGTAACAGACACCTACCTAGCTAGCTAGCTAACTAGTGTTGATAGCAACACAAGAAGTAAACAGGAAATCAAACACAGCATATGTAACTACCAAACATGAAAAAACGTATAGCAAACATGACAACGTATAGACATTAATAAAAATACATTTTTGTAAAGATTTAGTGCACTTTTTTCTACCTAATCTAATGTCATTCATCTCTCTTTGCATCTTTAGCTCCATCAGGCCAAACAGAAAGAAGGTAAGAATTCTCTAGTAAACGTAATCTATACATATAAGCCTTTATGTATCAGAGACTAAAGGTCTGTCTGTATGAATTAATTAATGAATCTGAGTAAAGGTCTGTTTGTGTGTATCTGTGTATAAACTGAATGAATGAATGAGAGTAAAGGTCCATCTATATGTACGTGTGTGTATGTACAGTATGTACGTACTTTATGAATGCATGAATCCATGAGAAAGTAACAGTTTATGTTATTGACATACAGGGAAGGCCCCATCGGTAAAAAATGCAGAGGATGCACTTTCACAAGACAGGTAAGCTACCTGTCAGTTAGACAGACAGACATTTGCACTGTATGTGAACTTTACTATTTGTTATATATTCTTACTGATAATAATGATGATGATGATAGGGGGCAGGATAGTCTAGTGGTCTAGGTGTTGGACTCCCAGCCAGAAGGTTGTGGGTTCGAGCCCCAGAGTTTGGCTACCTGTAGGCGTATTAACCCCTATTTGCTCCATGTAATTGTAAGTCGCTTTGGATAAAAGTGTGTGCTATATGACCTAATTGTAATTGTACTTCTCCCTTCAGCCTGGGGCAGGGCGGGGTGATGGGCTGGCTCTCCAATGGCTTCGTCAGCGCGATGCCCCAGCCCAGCTCCCCCCGGCTGGGCAGGGCCAACTCAGACGCCAGGGTGGGTGTCTACACTGGGAACATGTGCCCCCTTCTGGGCAGCCTAGTCTACAGTATAGAACAAAGAGCAAACAAGAACTGTGTGAGCCAAGACTGATTTTTTGACTCTCTCTTTCCCCCCATCTGCCAGTCTGGTGAGGACGGTGAGAGGTAGGGTTACACTCTACATTTACAGCATTTTATCTGACGCTTTTATCCAAAGCAACTTACACTTAGTCAATAGCTGAATACGTCACACAAGAGTTATCCAGACAACATTCTGTTAGAATAGTGACTAGAATAATAATCAGCAGGTCATCAGGGCTCGCTTAGTTATACATTTCACAGCATACATTGGCTATTAACACACCATTGAATCTTCAAAATTCAATGGTGCCTAAATACCAGCACAGCACTTAAAACTTCTAAGAGTTTATCCTAACGTAGAGCAGGAAAGAATGGATTGCCATAGAGGGCTTGGGTTAGTGGGAGTGTTATGAGGTAGAGAGGCCAGTGGCAGAGGTGCCAAGGTGGATTTTGAAGAGGTGGGTCTTAAGTCTCTTGTGGAAGATAGGTAGTGACTCTGCTGTCCTGACCGCTGCAGGAAGCTCCTTCCATCAGAGTCGAGATTGGGCTGAGCGACTCTCGTGCCCTTATATCAGTCTTGACCCGTCTCTGTGGACTCCACACACACACCAGCTCGACCTCACCTCCACAGTGTGTGTTCCTCGCTACACAGTAATCTCTCTGCCCGTCTCTCTGCCCGTCTCTCTGTCTGTCTCTCTGCCCGTCTCTCTGCCCGTCTCTCTGCCCGTCTCTCTGCCCGTCTCTCTGCCCGTCTCTCTGCCCGTTCCCTCTGCCGGCGCCAGGGGCACGGTGATGGACTGGGTGACCCACGGCCTGTCCCAGGTTCTCCCCCAGCCCGAGGAGAAGTACCGGGAGAGCGACCCCCCGGATGTGGTGGAGCACACGGAGGTGAGACCCTTTTGCATAGAAATCTTTTCCGCTGTTGATTATTAAATTATCCTATTAGGGTAAATAATACTGACTTGTGTGAAGAGACATCAATGAGATTTAATTGTGAAGTGACCATGACAGGAGCAACTTAATACTGTCTGATAGGCTCAAAGCTTATTTATGTTTAAGGAGATCCACTAGCAAGGTGCTTATCTTAACCCCCATTTATATTACTTCTTTAATAACATTATCTACAGTATGCTTTCATTTGATAATTCTCCTGGCTAGAGGCATTGAGGTTGTTAACAACCCACTAGGTTATGCCTCCATAAAGAAAACTGTCCCTCTCTGGTGCTATTAAGACTATACTCTGAGAGTAATTATAATGTAAACTTTACATATTACACTGTTTTTACATCATCCAATATACATCCAATATACATCCAATATATATAGTTTTACATCAGCGAGACTTGGTTCAAACATTGGTTCAACTTGGTGTTTGAGTTTATTCTACCTAAACTGTACTTTTATTCAGGACCCCCAGTTCACTGAGGTAAGTCAGATAGAGACATCCATCTTATCGGCTTTGAGATAATTTTCAGGGGTTTGAAAATCAATGCCTGCATATGTTGTAGTGTTCAAATGACAGCTGTCAAACACTAAAAAGCCTTTATACCTCAATAGCTGATTTTCTCGGCAGTTCAACATGGTGAAAGCATTACATTTTTACAGTCAAAGTGACGAGATAAATGGTATATACTGTCTTACCACAAGTAATAGCTGACAACATCGTCTGCAGTATAAATACTGAAACACTGGCTTTTTACTGTACTTAGTGTGAAGCGTCGTGTTTGTTTTGATATGGGTTTTTGGTAGCTGTTCTTTTGTGGGTAAATGATAAATGGATTTTAGAAGATTGTATTAGAAATTGTGTGCATATTAAAAAGAAGTATACAGCTTTCTAAAATAGCTCTCTCAAAAGCAAGTGTAATATAACTATACTATAAAGTCAATCAAATCAATTGATAAAGCAATACACAACTTTAATAATCATGTATTTTATTATAATGAATGATGTAACATATTATAGCCTGGGCTTGACAGGATTGGATTAAATATTGTTCTTTCTCCAATGCCGTAGGTCTATGAGGTAGATGAAATTCCAGGTAAGGTGTTTAGAAATTTTTTTCTGCATTTTTTAATTTAATCTGCAACCAATCTGATAAATTTATAATCAGTTGAGTCGATTATATACTTGTAATTTTTGATATTATGTTAAGTTTTAGTAAAGAAATGAAAAACATACCTGTCCCCATAAACAGTTACATTTGAATTATGCTTATGGTGTAGTGGACTCTATGGACTAATTCACCATAGTCGGCGGTTAGTGTATGTTCTATACACGCAGTTACATTTTATATCGCTCTTACACGAGCGCTCACACGTAATCAAAGGCTCCGCGAGAGTTGTTGTCATGGGCAGCGCAATGTTGCTTAAAAATGAATGACACACGAGAATGGTTTTGATCTGGACTGGAATAAAATAATACTATGAAGTTCAATGACGTTCTCTGATTGGTCCGCCCCGCTGTCCGTTTAGACTGGGAGCCCCTCCCACACATCCCAGTGGTGGAGATGTTTTCAGAAGACGAGATGTCGGAGGTGGAGCCCTCCCACTTCCCTCCTAAGTAAGCACATGACAAAACAACAACACATACACTAATGGTACAAAGTATATTGTTACTATAATGATATACTGCACTACTAATTAATAATATACATTTATAGTTATCCAAGACATGTCAAGCCTTTCCTAGTGAGTTAGGTCTGGTAACTTAAGTTATATAAATAACAAATAGGGCTACACAATACACTAATAACATACACACACACACACACACAAATGGCACACAGTCCACATGCTGACATTAAAGATCAAATATTACATTTGTATTTAATAAACTACATCTATGTAAGTCGCTTTGGATAAAAGCGTCTGCTAAATGCTGTAAATGTAAATGTAAATCTATCTTTAAATGCACAGCTGATTCACCCCAAAATGTAGGGAAATAAACCTTGTCCTATTTCTGTTCTGATACGCGTCAAATTGAAACTAATTATAAATACTACTAACTGAATAAGTTACCAGATATTGATAATGGATTGGAAGTAGCTGTGCTGGCTTATTCCTAAAATATTCTCTCTGTCTCTCTCTGTCTCTCTCTGTCTCCCCCCCACCCCCCTGTATCTCTCTCTGTCTCCCAGGATGGTGAACTGGATCAAGCAGGCGATGCCCCATACCATCTACCCTCCTGGTGTGGTGCCAGTGGAGCCTCCCATCAAGTCCAGCCGCTCGTCTCTGGACAAAAGTAAACGCGCATTCTCACGGAGGCTATGCACTGTATCCATAACACAGCGGGTATCATAATCAGCGTTACTGTGGTTACCAAAGTGACAGTTGGGGTGGGATGGCTAAACAGGTGTCCAGGATCCGTTGTGTCGATGTCAGCCAGCGACTGCTGAAAAAAGAACGGCCACGACCTAATCCAAAACTGTTTATGTTGACATAAACTCTTTATAGTTTATGCTATTACAGGCGTTGTCACTCTGCTTTTTATGTGAATCATATATTATGTTGTGTGATTCATAACAAGGCCTTGAGTCTAAAGGTAATTAGGCTTCTGCTCAAGGCCCCTGAGCTTTGAGACCGCCTCCCTATAGCAGATTCATTATCTTTTATATCACTACTCAAAAGCTATTAGTATATAATAAAAAAAGCCTTTATTTTACGTCTTTTAATTCTCCTGTTTTATTGGTATTTTTTATCCTGTGTTTATCTGTTTATGCCTCTATTTTTCCTTTTCCTTCCTTTCTATTTTTTCACATTTGTCTTTGTACTGTAAAGAAAGATAATTATATTATTATTAGGCTATCATTAGACTGCCATTGTCCAGAAATGATGAATGAATGTGTGATTATGAGTGGACATGCCTTTAACAACTCTCTGTTTGGCAGTTCTGTCTCCACCGCCGGAATCTCTCAGTGGAATCTCCCTGGATACAGAGGGGAAGGCGTCAGGGTAGGGCCACTTCAAGTATCTTTTAAGTTAGAAATGTAGGTTTCCTTGCCAAAAACACTTTAATTTGCCTCTATACTTTTACCGTGGCACAAGGAACAAGGTGAATTTTTTTTTCAACACTGATTTGCAAGACACACACACACACACACACACTGGATACATACACCCAATGGAGTGTATTTAAATTGAAATTTTGACTTAATGTAATGGGGATCGATGGTGAGTGCAGGTGCAGACCAACACAAAACACGCAAAGTACGAGGAAGCACTGAGACTGAGCTCAGCGTTTAATAAATATAAAGACATCCACAGAGAGTTCTGCTTACAGCCGACGTATACAACAATCACAGACGTCGTGATAGCCCAACCACCCCACGCTTATACCCTCCCCACAGGTGCCCGTAATGTGTGATTAGAAGGGATTCTCACCACCAGAAACTATCACTACTCAAACAGATGGTGTATAATATTCATCTGTGTGTTCTGCAGGATGGTGGGCTGGTTTGTGTCTGGTTTCGGCCTCAGGATGCCTCAGCCTGTGTCTAAAGCCAAGGACGACACGTCTGTAAGTCCCCTGTAGTAGCACCACTCACTACTGAAGCATGTCTCATGAAGCACGTCTCAAACCTTCTACCTGACTACATCCACCTGTAGCACCACTCACTACTGAAGCACGTCTCAAACCTT
>JAODLI010058939.1:0-15463 GCA_027575585.1 Percopsis omiscomaycus | reverse complement strand
GGTGAGATTTTTCAGTTTGAAGCAGTCAAGAGTTTAAGTAAAAGTTACAAAGAATGGGAGAGTAAACATCAGTAAATTACTTAGGTTTGCTAAGTAAAAGAAACTTATATCTGAAAGTAAAGTTTACTTGATGATCGCCCTTGTAGAATTTACTTACAATTTCTAAGTGCAAAAACTTTCCTAGGTTTTCCCAAGTAAATAACACTCAAAATTTTTTTCAGTGTATTTGTGTATTCTTGATAAACTGTTCACTGAATGAGAACCACATCCATCTTGTTTTTTAATTGTTATATTTTAAATGTCAAACATCAAGGCAGGGGATTGGCAGATTTCATAAAACTAAAAATGCAGCCACTCCCAGTGGTATTAGCATAGTTGCCATATTTGTCACACCTGTACCTGTTTCTTTTTCATGTTCTTTGTTCTGCTGGAGTAAGCGTAATTCCCTGTTTTTTTCAGGTAGATTTTCAATATAATAGATTATTGCACCAGAATGTAGTGACAGCTTTGTCTTATTTGCAAATGTAATGTGGCATCTAGGTTATTTTTCCCTCAATGGTTAAATTTTTTGTCCTGTCTTAATTTGTCTTCATTCAGTAGCAAATGATCTACTTTGAATATTCTCCCTCTCTTCCAGATTTATGTCTCACATGAGTGAGTCTATTTATAAATCCCTTTTCTATATGTTTAAGTAAATAAATTACACTACAGCTCTAATGTTAGTTTGACTATGTGCTTGACTATTAGCGCATACAGTATGAGATAAGTGAATCCATCAGAGCTTTTTTAATAGACTGGATATACTTATGCCTTATGGCATACTGTTAACATTTGTAAAATTAGACTGAATCTGAAATATTAATGCTTTGTCTCTGGATTCAGTCAGATTTCGTCAAACTCGAGATGAGTAGGGCCTACTGTAGGACTTCATAACTTCTGGAGTCAAGCTGAATGCTAGAAAACTGATACATGGGTACTGTATGTAATACCAATCAGTTTTCCTGTTCCCCATGACCTACATCCTATTTTAAAGGATGTAGGTCATGTGAAAGAAACAATTGAACATATTTCTTTCTTTTAGCTTTAAACTAAATTCAGGCCTATAGTTGACTGTTTGGTTTATTGTAGCTCGTTGCGAATTTCAAGAAAACGGAAGCGACAATTTTCTTGACTTTCTTGATTATATTATGTATTTTGTGTATGAGGAAACGTGGTGGATAACCTAATTAATTAGAAGAAGTGGAGTATAGTACCCTCTAGTGTACGAAACTCACAACGGCATACAAATCTAAATACATTTCAGTTTGCTATAGACATATTATAGAAGAATATCATTTTACAAGCTCAATTATCCACCAATAATAATTATTTGTTCTACAAATTACACTTACTTTAGTTGGTTTTGAGTATGAGCAAATGCTGTATAGGCCTATTTATTTTCAATAATAATTTTAGTTATTTGTCTTACTAAAAATAGCAAGGTGTATGTATGACAATACCTCTCACAGTAAAAGATCTCAACATGTCATCATCAAGCTTGGATACTGACTTTACTGTAAATAGACTAATGTTATGTCCCAAATATACACAAGAAAAACATTAATTCACATTGCAGCTTAGGCTACCAATTGCTTAACGAGACTTAAATCCATATCCTCTCAACAAGCAATAGGCCTAGCCAATAAGCTATAGGCAAATAACAAAAACTTAATAATAATCAAAACAATGATACGCTTTTTTATATATTAGGATTGTGTGTACCAGTCGATGGAGTGCAAATTGTTGAAGTAGCAAAACAGAAGATTGACTCAGGAAAAAAAAAATACTGCGCTCTTGTGTGACGAGGCGAACGTCAACGGGATCGAGCCAACCATAGCCAACGTCATTTGCACAAAAGAAGATCCGCACGACGGTGATGCTCGGCACTTGCTCTCTATATATTGGTCAATGCATATGAAACGTGAGTCTATATATGGCACCAGATTAACTCGCTAAATATGCTTTTATTTTGTGAATTACGCCAAGAGAGATGTTTTGGGGAATATGTTGGCGCGCAAGGGAGTTACCGTCCTCTCACAAATGAATGAAAGCTGGAAATGTAGCCTGGGTTCCCGCAGAGTTTCGCTCGGAATGCATCAGTGGAAGTTGTGGTGTCAACGGATTCTTTACTTCGACCTTAAATAAATCATTATAGATGATATATTTTTGTGTAACTTTATGGATTTGGTTCACTGAGGACCACCAGAAGAACAGACATGGCCGTGTCAAATATGGTATTCTCTGATGTGGAAAGTTTTCTAGACACGCATCCCGAGTTGTTTGAGGATTATCTGAACAGAAAGGGAAAACATAGCATGGTAGAAAAATGGCTCAAGAATCACCAGGCAAGTAAAACTGCAACAGCTGCCCCTGCAGAGCCGGAGAAGGCAGTCGCGTGTAAAGACAGCTGGGCGAGCAAAGGCGATGGTCTCCAGAGGCGAGCCTCACAGAAGGAACTCCGCAAAACTTTCGCCAGGTCAAAGGCTATCAATGCAAACAGGACATACGACGAGCACGTCAATTCCAGAGCTCAAGAGCCGTTAACAAGTATGAGAAGACGAGCTCTGCTGAGGAAAGCCAGTTCTCTGCCTCCAACCACTGCCCATATCTTAAGCGCACTCCTCGAGTCTCGAGTGAACATTCCCCAGTATCCATCAACAGCTATTGATTTTAAATATTACCTCAAAGAGCATAACGAAAGAGAATTTTTCCTGGAATTAGTCAAAGACATTTCTAACGACTTGGATCTAACCAGTCTCAGTTACAAAATCCTGGTGTTTGTTTGTATTATGGTCGATGCAGACCGTTGCTCGCTTTTCTTGGTGGAGGGCACGACCAACAAGAAGACGCTAGTGTCAAAATTCTTTGACGTGCATGCAGGCATCACAGTTTTGCCATCCATGAGTAATTCGGATGAAGTTCAGGTTCCCTGGGGAAAAGGGATCATTGGATATGTTGCTGAACACGGAGAGACAGTTAACATTCCTGATGCATATCAGGTGCGTGTTCCCCATGTGTATATGAAAATTAAAGTCTGGGAGGTAGACCGAGATATTTCATTCAGTCGGTTGATCAGAAGATTCATCGTCAATTAAGATCTGCAACACAAAAACACGGTCAGCTGCATAGCAACGTTTCCAGGATCATCCTGACAGATAGGCCTACTGTAGGTCGAGTTATAGATACATTAAATAAACATATAGCTAACTTAGACCTTTAAGAATTCGTTTATTTGTGTAATATTAAAACTTGGCTGTCAAAATGTACACCATACTTATATTAGGCTACTAAGTGACACCAGTTTCCATCCACGATTAAGTCAACATAACAGAAAAGGCAGTTGCCATTGTTTGTTGTCATGCCTTTGACAGAATTCACAAATGTCAGAAATCACTGAAGTGGTCTGGTCATCAAAACTGAGCAGGTTGACAGTAGATAAACACCCTTGCTATACCTTAGTCAGGTCAAAATCTCCCAATTCAGTACAGAATATAATGTATTAAATTTTATTTTAAAAGTTTCTTTTTTTATCTAAGACATGCATTTGTTGCACTGCATCTATGGTCTATGGGGAATTTTTCCTTCTTAGGATATCACTACACCTTATTGTGTCTTTGTGATTTACACTTTCGTATGGATTTCAGGATCGACGTTTCAGTGACGAAATTGACAAGCTGACAGGGTACAAGACCAAGTCGCTCTTGTGCATGCCCATTCACAACAGTGATGGTGAGATCATTGGAGTTGCTCAGGCCATCAACAAAAGTCAAAGTGGAGCCCTCTTCACTGAGGACGATGAGAAGGTAATATTGGGGTTGCCTCATCACAACAAATAAATATTGTAGCCTACTGTAATCACAATGCAAATGATCACTTGCATTGTGTTAAATTGTCCATGGTCACTGTTTTTTGGGTTTGTCTATTTAACTTCCATTAAATGTTGTCTAATATTAATATAACCTATTTATATACATAACAGTTGTTTGACAATGTGTGTGCTTTTTTCAGGGCAGAAACAATTGACCATTTCAGTAGTTCTGTTTGGTATTATTACCTGTAACGGTCCAATCAACAGATTATTTTTAATTTGTTTCTTGTGTTATTGCCACTGACCAAGGACAGCACACAAACAACTTCATTACCTCTTAAACCTCTGTGTCAGTTCTTTGAAGATATAAATAGAAAAAAACACTAATAAAATATATTTATTCCATACTTTATGCTTCAGCATAGTGCTATTTAAACACAGTACAAACAGTCATTATAAATCCCTAATATGCTGTAGTCCTGTATTTGTATATTTATATGATAATTTCTGTTATACGGATTTACAGGATAGGGGCTGTATCTTTTATCATTTACAGTGAAATACTCGCCAGTATGCTATTTGAGATGGTTAGTTAATGTTGGTTTGGGATACATTTGCTGTAACCTAAAAGAATAAGTAGAACCAATCCATATCCTGAAATTATGATTCTTTGCCCCCGGTCACTATACTGTATATCACATGCATCAACATGAAATCAATCTCATTACAGGTTTTTATTCTGAAGTATCAAAATATAGCATACAGAGATATAAACGAATATTCAAAATGTTTAGGCTTCAGAGTCCTGTATATGGACCAGATAGAATGTTGAGAATGTTGCTACATTATGGATCACCTCAGAACACATAAGCATGGTTGACATTTTCAGTCAGATATAAGAATGAATATTTAAAGTAACTACATCCCACATTCAACCAATGGATGGTGTCACAGTCACTACGTTATACACAGTCTATGAGGGACACAGAACAGAGGGGGATTGCCAAACCCCAATGGTCAAGAATTTGACCTGAATCAATCACCAATAATTGTACCATTTTTAAACTGAAAAAAGGAGGTTTTGGGGGTTTATGTAGTTACTCTTTATGTGGCTACTGACTTTCTTACTCTGCAATGCATGAGCTTTTTGCTCTACAATGCATGGTAAACAGAATAGTTGAATTGGATGGTACACTGCAAACATCAGATATGATTTTACTGCTTATAATAGATGGAGATGACATATTTTTTTTCTCTTTCTCGTGTTTAGGGTGTTTCACATTGCATTAGCATCACACTAATGCTAGATATGGCTACAGTTGAATTAGTGATGAAATGCAATGTGAGCTTCAGAGAACACAGAAAACAGAAAATGGTTCAGTTATGCAAAGAAAAAATGTAACATGCCTTTCATGCTTTTCATGCTTATGCTGAAACCTATTTGGATGTTTACACAAAATACACACACGGGTTTAAATGCCACAGTGTCTTATTTGAGTCGTGTTTGTACCCTTGTAGGATTGTAGTCCTTTGGGGAGTTAGGGTAATGGTTCACCCCATGTATAACAGCATTGTCGCAATTTTCCATGGAGGAATATAGACATTTAATTAATTTAAAGACCTTCCATTGTTGTTTATTTTGTTTATTATTTTTCCCTTTTCTGCTGTTTGCCTATTTATTTATTATTGTATTGTCATTTTGTATTTTTCACAAAATTAACAAGAATTAATTATTTATCGCAAAATGTATTTTTAATACTTTATTTTTCTAAAAATCATAATGTATTACTATATACTGCAGTAATTTTGACACTAATGTAGTTTATAACACCTGTGTGAGTAGATTGACAGACACTAGTGCTCTGCCTTAATCTCTCATTTCTGTGCTCACTGGCCGACAAATTTCTTGTCAAATTGACTTGAAGCAATACTATAATAATGTATTTTGCACAATATCCCACTGTAAATAATCTTTGATTGCGTTATATCTCCCCAGCTCCCTGTTTATGGGGGGGGTAGAGAGCTGTGCTGAACGAGCTCTGTAAGGAGAGGAGTAGAGAGGAGTGAGCAATCTGGAGTTTTGAAACAAACAAAAACAATAAGAACAAATTCAAGGGGGTACTACCAATTGGCTGCTAATGATTTGACTGACACCTATTGGCCCTGCATTTATGACAAACTCTTAATGAAGAGTTTCCAGACTGATTTGTATAGTGGAACGAATTGTGGAGCTTGCAAAACCAGGATGGTCTTGCCAGGCTAGGTTTCGGTTAGACCATTAAGGATTTTGCTCATGTTGAGGTTTATAAGGAAGACTAATGAATTGACAGTGAGAGGTGACAGTTATAGTTAGTTACATGGCAGCTATCAGATAGCCCAGTGTTGACAGCCATCAGACAGCCGTCATTGACAAAAACAAGAAATGCTGCTATGTTTGTTGATTGAAATTTGGGCTGGAAGTAATGTTCATTATGAAGGGTTAGGTCTTTAACCTTTCATCAAATAGCCTCTTCTGTATGATTGATTTTTTCCTTTTTTCAAGCGGAAGTTTGCTGTCACCTACATCGACGGCTGCTGGTCTGAACCCTGTTATAGGCTATTTCAAAAGAAGCCATTGTCATTTTAAATCTATTGACACTGAGGATAAATTGTAGCAAGAAATCCCCAGAAGCAATAATTTTCGTGGATTTTCCTTCACCCATTTTTATCAAAATCTTTTGTTTATTCCTATGCACTTATAGTATTATTATAAATAACATTTATATACAATGTACAGAATATAAATAATAATAATAATATTTGTTTCTTTTGAAAGGCGGGATCTTCATTATTCTATTTTTGCTATTTTATCTTCATTATTATAATTCACAATTCCACTCTCAGGCTCATTGTTTAAGAGACACAGTATAGGGTACTGCATGATACATTTTTAAATGGATTTTGAAGAAGGAACTGTTGAATAATAGGCACCTGCACCGATACATATGGTAAGTGATCGTTATTGGCAAATATCTTTTCTCTTAATTTTGAATGTAAGTTGCTTTGACTCAAAGCCGGGGTCATTTAGCAGTCATAATTATTACACTAAAAGCATGCTAACACTGTGCTTTGAGTTGATAAATAGTCATTCATCAGTGCTAATTGGTTAGGCAAATTCTTTCATCTTTGCGAATTAGCACAGATGAACAATCCATTGTCAGTGTTAAGCATGGTGGCTATGAATTCATGTTAATAAATTGTTTCGCTTGCACCCTCTTTTTACACAAAGTCAGTCACTGAGTCCACCTTTTAATCCACATCAAATCACAGTACATGAAAGGGAAGTCTGGTAGAATTATTTTCAATAGGGATTAAATGAATACTGATTAGTACTAGAAGAGCACTGTCCTTTAGTTTCAGGTAATGAATGGATCTGCTTACCCCCTTTGTACCTGGTCAGGTGCACAGTCTATTATACAGTGAGCCCATTCTGATACTTTAAAGGTAAGCAGATCCAATCAGGTGTTTGGTGGGGTGTTAGAAGGTATAGATTAACCACCTTTGTTAATGTGCCCGTTATCCGCGTTATTCCCTGTCTGAACCTCTGGTCATATGTGTTTCTATTTCAATTAGCCTCACTGTATCACATTATTTGTGGTAGGGATGATGAAGTGCTGTTTTGTTGGCACATCTCACTTTTGGTTATCAAAGTCTGTTGTTGTCACGGTTGTCCGATATATATATTTTTTTATCCTTTTAGATACCATTTTGTAGCATTGAACCCTAGCATTAAATTGTGACGGATTTGATAAAGCTGTCTGTAATCATAAATTGGTCACTTAATACTGTTTATCCCTTATATTGTAGGCTTTGTAGGCTATTGTAGGCTACAGAAGATCACAGAAAAACACAGAGCTATTACCATCTAAAGGTTTTCATAGTGGAATTAGGTTCCAAGACTTTTTTACAGCTTCAGGAGCAATAAATGTGTGTTAAGCCTTAATCTCTCTTGACATTACTGTGCTGCTCAAAGATGTTGTGGCCTCTTTTTGCTCTTGTTTTGTACCTATGAAGCATACAACAATTTCATTATTTATGTACAATCATAATAGCTAGAGGGCTGCTCTCTTAGTATGATACAGTATTTGTTAGCTGTGGTCGAATAGTGATCATAAATCAATAAGTCAATTGTGTTTTGGTGTCTAAAACAAATCTACAGCATTCATTATTTACGTACAATTCTCGTCTACATTGTAGCAGTTCAAGTTTTTAGGCCAATGAGCAGTGGCTTGCATGGCATTGGCCCCCGTCACTGCTGTTAAAGTGTTCTTGTGGAAAGTAGGCCACTCAGAATGACGCCATGGCCCTGCATCATCACAGTCAATGAGTGGCCATAATAGCAAAGCAAGCCGCTCTGCTGGCACGCACAGCCAGACTTAAGACATGGGCGAAACAGTATCATCCATTTGCACCCGACCTGTGAAGTGTTTGGAATTATTCATGGATAATTGAATAACAAAAAGTCAGCTGCATTGTGAAATTTGTTTTGGTGTAGTTTCCCCGTGCATAAATATTTGATGTCACCTCCATAAAGAGCAATCATTGCTAAATACATTTGCGAGACTGCTTTGCGCTCTGCTGATGCAAGCTAGAGTCCCACAGAGAACAGGGAGAGTTGCTTTTTATTGCCCCAAAAGAGCCTTTGCGGATCAATGGTTTCACCATGTGTCATTGTACCTTATGTGAAGTTACAGCCAATATTGCTGGTTAACTCTGTAGATGCCATTACCATTTTGCCGTTACTTCCTCTGAAATTCCAGCTGTAGATTAGGAAGCAATGGAGGCTGGAGTGTTTCATGATCTCCACGGCCTTGGCCAGTTACTTCGGTTATTAAACCTGCTCTTCACCGGTCAGTCTACAGGTCTCTAGGCAAAATCTTCTTGTTTGTAATGCAGCCTTGTCTAATGGCCTGGCTGACAGAGTGTAATTAGAGAGAACAGTGCTTTACTTGGATTTTGCCCGTTACTTCCATGGGAGATCCATAGCCAGGTCCCCAAAGTCCTGCTCGTTAATGAACCTGCTCCTGCTGGGGCTATTGATGGCCACCGCCTCTCTGGAAAGTCATTAGTAGAGAATTCCATAGGACAGCTGAAATGGCTTAATTTAGAACCTGCATCAACTGTTTTCCATGTGTAACTACAATCGCACAAGGACTTTACATATTGATTGATATTACACTACGATATTATGATGAACAATAC
Organism: Percopsis omiscomaycus; assembly: GCA_027575585.1. Taxonomy (NCBI): domain Eukaryota; kingdom Metazoa; phylum Chordata; class Actinopteri; order Percopsiformes; family Percopsidae; genus Percopsis; species Percopsis omiscomaycus. The sequence continues at coordinate 6,375 of JAODLI010058939.1, read as the reverse complement.
TTCATGATTACACAGGCAGCACAGGGAGTTTTCGACTATTTATAGCATCTATAATTTTGTGAAGCATCTATATATCCGACACAAGAAAATGAGACCACCGACGATAGAGCTCCATTGCTTCACCACAATTGCATCTAGAATCAGTTGCATCTAGAAATATGTGGCGAAACTGAAGGGCGCCTGTGTTTAAAGAAAGGTCAGATTAAAGAGCCAAAGCATAATTTGTTGAGTAGCTAAAAGCTTGACTGCCATCAACTGTTGTTGTGTTTGTCATATATACTATATGATCCTGCTTGTGTGCCTATTACACAGTGGTTGATAAGTAACTGATACATTATCTTTTGTCGACGGTGAAAGAGATCCTCCTGTATCAGAGACCACAGCTGACAAACTTCCCATTCATGCATTGTGTGAATGTTCCTACCCTCGGGTCAGACTGAGGGCTGGTAAATATTAGTGGGTTTGTTGTACTGACTTTATTGTTTACACAGCAGCCAGATGCTAAAGATAGATAACTAAACAAAGAAGCAGTGAGGAGGCAAACAGCCTATTGATTCCTTGTTATGGGGTGTCTCTCAGATAAGGCTACATGGAAAGGGAGTTGAAAACATGTAGATTTCAGCTTTCCATTATAGTTTATGGCGGTCCCCACTATAGCTGTCCTTGCAGTTGCAATGCACAGTCAAATCCATCCCTCAGCATCTCTGCTTGGCCAAAATAAGATTTTTATTACATTTCAGGTTACAAAGTAAACATAGTCATCAGTTCTCATATATAGTAATTGAAAACATAACTTCTGTAAAAGCAAAAAAATAATGAATCAGTAAATAAAATATGAATAGAATGTACAGTAATTAGCTAGAAGCACGGTTGGTGAAACTATTCCGTCAAACGGTAAAATGTCAACTGAATCGATTTATTTGTACTGGATAATAATGATGCTGATGCAAGGCCATTCTTTATTTGCTCCAGTTCGAAAGATATGCTGTTTTCATGGCGCAAGTATTTGTGCTTTTCATTTAACTTCATGTTAACATGCCATTTGACAAGTAGCCACAGCATATTAAAATAATTAAAGCTATACAAGGTCCAGTTGTGGTTGAAAACAGAATTACACTCACATTGCTGTTGTTTTGGTTTGAAACTGCGTGAGCACTGAGTATCCCTGAGTGCCAAGTAGCTCATGTTCCTCTCTACCCCTCCCCCTACAGGGCTAACCGACTTACACCATTCTCCAACCTATCCTTGAATACGGTAGCCACGCGAACCTTGAGTTTCAAAACAGACAGTGAGCTGGGGTGGAAATGTATGATTCTGTGGGCACTATCAAGGAGTGTACCTTAAATGGTACCTCCCTCTTTTGACACAGTGGTGATGTGTAGGGGTTTATTCTCAGCAATACGGTGCTGAAAGAACAGAGTAAGTCTGCAATGCAATTTAAGGACCAGTTAGGTACAACTGCATTGTAAATTAGATTGAGATGTAATTGTACCTACTGCGTAACTCCCATGACACCTACATCTATGAATACCTATAATATAAAGCTCAGAAAACACCAGATAACGCCTTCAAATTCAATATCGGGGAGTTACCCTGTTCTTTCAGCGCTATATGTTAAAAGTTGTACCTCTGAGGGCCTGGTGTTTTACTGGTACTGTTACTGGTTTACTGTTTCATTACAACACAGTAGTGTGTTTATTGTTAACCTGCTGTGTTCACAGGTACTGCAGATGTACCTGCCCTTTTGTGGCATTGCAATCTCCAACGCTCAGCTCTTCGCAGCCTCCAGGAAGGAGTACGACCGGAGCCGGGTAAGGCAGACAGGGCACCGTAGGACCCCCCCACCCCCCCCCACCCTATAGTTAGGATCAGCATTCCTCCCTTCCTTCTAAGCTGACAGTGAAATGAATATTGATCAGCAGTAGCCCACTTGCTGCCACTGCAATGGGAATCACAGAGTAATTTGCCTGGTTCTCTGGAAGGGGGCGACGCTGGGGGGGCTGAGAACTATAGGGGGGCTCTGGGTTCAGGTCTAAATCTTCCAGGGAACCTTGAGAGATGCACTAATACGTGTCATACATTGATCTCTGATGGAAGAGAACATAATGAAAGCAGTTATCCGCAGGGAGAAATGAGCAGAGGCCCTTTACACGGCAGGCCCTTTACATTTTTATGTGTTTCTGTACTTGATTGAATTGGCATTGCCTTAGATGAAGAGCCCAATTTACTTTAATTGGGAGAGGTTATGGTGTTATATTACCCCGTCGGTTTGTGCTTAAAGAATGATGATGATCATGCTTTAATAGCTTAGTAAGGCAAGGCATCTTTATTTAAGGGGCCTTGAGTACTACTTATTGACAGATGTTAAATTTAGTGTGTCCCAAAGCGACTTGTTTCCAAAGAAGCGATGGCGACTGTGTCTTATTGCTGTGGCTGTGCAGGCTCTCCTGGAGGTAGTCAACGATCTGTTTGAGGAGCAAACGGACCTGGAGAAGATTGTGAGGAAGATCATGCATCGTGCCCAGACGCTGTTGAAGTGCGAACGCTGTTCAGTTCAGCTTCTGGAGGACATTGAATCACCGGTTTGTTTTATTCGTGCAATCCTACAGTCACTCCTGCCTATCCATACTGCATGTCTGTCAGTTTGTACGGTGTACCTACCGTCATCGGTTGACAAAGTCAGGGTTGGGACCTCCTACGGGTAGAGAAATGTATTAATATAAATTTTTTATTTGTATTTATTATATTGAATAATATTAATTTTATATATTTTTTTATTAATGCAATTGTAATATTTGTTGTTGTATATTTCCAATTTGTATATCTTAGTTTTACTTTAATTTTTAATAAATGCGTTTGTTCATAGCTTGTGACCCCTCCTGTGTGCGTCACAAGCTCTGAACCAATCATATTTGGGGGTAAAACGTTTGAATAGCACTGACCTACATTAAAGGCCTTCTGGAGCTTTAGTGAATGTGTTTTCTTTTCCCGAACCGTACAGGTGGTGAAGTTCACCAAGTCCTTTGAGCTACTGTCACCCAAGTGCAGCGCAGACACAGAAAGCAGGTACAGTGGTTTTCAGATATACACGTTAGAGGCCATCCCAAATACTTGAAAGACACATTTTATTAGGTTAGGAAAAATTATCTTCACAAAAAGTAGACATAGACATATGTACACTACTGTACATAGCAAAGATTTATATTAGCTATGGTGCAGTATGACAATTTACTGTATCATGTGGCAAAGGAAAATGGGCCTGCTGGATTCACTAGATAGGTGGAGCTTTATTTTTGCTTGTTTTGTCTGTAAACGTTGCATAGACTCAGTTGACTAGTAAAACCCTCCACCTAGGAAAAACCACCAAAAGTTTGCATCTTTGCAACTTTGTATGAAAAAGGTAAGAAAGTAAAAAAGAAAGAAAGAAAAAGAAAAAACGATGCAAATTGAATATTCTAGAGCGGCTTGGAAGCAATATGCTGATGCTGAATGGAAAGCGTGCTCTAGGAACCCTTCCTTAATTGGGTTTTGGTGCGTCCCGCCTGCTAGGCATGGTTCAGTGGAGAAGGAGAGGCTTAATATTGTGTGGGTTGTTTATGGATGAAAAACAGCTCCAAGAGGAAGACAAATTATAGCCCGAGTCCTGCGTTGGCCATAACTGACATGGACACTTCAAGGCAGCGGTGATAACGAGGACAGTAATTAGAAAAATCACCACAGCAGAAGAAAAATCATTATGAGGAATCAGAAATTGGCACAATGAAATGTCACCTTGGGTGCCAGGACAGGTCTGACACTGCTGACTTGTTTTGTGTTATCACATGTTATATAATGCCAAATAAACAACTAGGTTCTTCCTCCATGTTACTAAGAACGAATAAAACCAAGCAGAGAATCTGTGTTTGCATTACGACACCGGCCTTACACCACGCTCATATCTGTATAGCAGCGAGAACTGTAAGAGATTTATGTGTGCAATTAAGTGAATACATTTGACGTCAAAGGCTGAGCGCAGGGTAGGGTTAGTAATACACATATGAATCTTCAGCCGCCCCCATGCGGAAAGAATAGTTGAGCTAGTGTATGGTACTGCTAGTGTCTGGGGCAGCTAATGATAGACTAGAAAGAGAAGAGACAGAGAGAGATAAATAGAGAGTAAGAGAGAAAGAAAGAGAGTATCATGCCATCACCTACAAGGTTTCGACCCATATGCACTACAGTGTATGTGCCTAATTCAAAGTGCACATTTCCAAAGGTCTTTTGCACGTTGTGATACACTGGTTGAGCCATTCTTAGGCCCGTTCAATGAGTGCTTGGAGAAATAAGTAAAATCCCCATACAATTGTCTTTACACAAGAAAATGAGTAATGTATTTGGCATTGTGAGTGCTCTATAAATTGTAGGGTTTTAGGTTCATGAGGAGGAGCATCCATTTGGTTCATTTGTTTTTTTCCAGTTTTTCCAATTGTGTGTTCAGTTGTGTTGTCAGAAGGGGCCTGAGTGGGCTGGAACAAAATTCCAAAACACAGATTTGGTCCCAGGTGGGACATCATTTCTGGATTGTAACCTATCGTCTGTGGCCTATCCTCCCTGTCGCACTTACTGTATATAGTCAATAGGGATGGGCGATATTGACTTAAAACTACATAACCATATTTCATGGGACATTTTGCGGTAACAATATAAATATTTATATGAAAATAGTAACATTCAACACTATCATTTTGGCCACAAGACACATCAGCATACAATCTTGAGAGCCGTGCAAACACATTGATCCAAAAATGTAAAACTTAATCCTGACCATCATCAAATACTAAACGATACCAATTATCGTCAATATCTGGGGATGACAAATTATTATCATGGGGAGGAATTGTACCGATAAATCATGGATGATATGATATGGCACAGCCCTAATAACCAATCAAGTTGCCCTGATAGCAATCAACGCTAACTGAAATACAATGTACAGTATAGCTTGAAGGGAAAACAAGTCTAAAACTACAGCTCAACGTTGGAATGATATGGGGCCTTTAACATTTAAGATAGGCTATGTGTAAGCTTCACATTCTCTCACAGTATCCCTTGATCACAGACAGTGGAACCTTTTCAGTTCACTGTTATCAACCCTGAAATATGATACCCACAATACACATCTGCCTCGCTGCGCTTGAATGTGAAACGTTAACAACAGTAAATGTATGGGAAATCTGAGAAGGGATTGAAGTGTTTCTGTGATGGAGTGTGTGGGTGTTCGGTAGGGAGGAAGACATTAAGATGGTTAACTTTTCATTACTTTTTGAGCTGCAGCAGTTGAGGGGTACTACTCATATCTAAGAGCTGTTTATGAAATACACATACATTTAAAAGAGGGTCCATATGGAAAAAAAACATTGGCATTCTATATTCCTCTTGTGTTTTCCTAGTTTCAAAGACAGCATGGACAAGTCTTCTTACTCAGACTGGCTCATCAACAACAGTATTGCAGAGCTGGTGGCTTCAACAGGTCTGCCAGTGAATATTAGTGACGCTTACCAGGATCCTCGCTTTGACGCCGAGGTAAACATTTGTACATCTCCTGGAATGAATGGATATGTGTGAAAATTCATACCTAGAGTTCGATAATCCCAACTAGATTTCTGCATTAACAGAACATAGTGTAGAATATCTTTCAAAATATACTATATATAAAAAAAATACAATATATTATATTATATTATTATAAATATATCATAAATAATTTATTAATTTTATATTTAAAGATGACTGATGAATGGGGAGGAATTACAACATGTTTTTAGTTTGCCAAAACCTGCTATTTGAATTGCTGTTTGGAATAGAACAATGGTTTTCAAACTGCATCCAACAGCTCCTGTAGTCTTACAGATCAAATGAATGTTCTATCAGAGGTGACGCATGTATGCATAGTTAATACCCCGGCAGAAATAAATGGAATGTATGCATAGTTTAATACTTGCAGCTAAAGACTGAGCAGGCAGGGTGCTACAGACACTGTGTGCTAATAGGTGTGTATATGATTCCCAGTAAACATTGTCCTACACTCCCCTTGTTTTTTAGGCAGACCAGTTTTCAGGGTTCCACATCCGTTCTGTGCTTTGTGTCCCTATATGGAACAGCAACCACCAAATCATTGGTAGGTGCGCACAAGGTGTTTCGTTTTTCTCTGATTTCATATTTTGACCCATCCTACTGCTAGATATCCATACTCCATCATTCATTTATGCATTTAAGATAGGCGGTTCATGAGAGAATCATTTAACACGTGTTTCTTTTTGCAGTGAGATCATGTAAAACCATTTTTTGCTGCATTGTAGACAAAAGAAAAGGGGGGGGGGGGGGGGGGGGGTGATT
>JAODLI010058928.1:0-15464 GCA_027575585.1 Percopsis omiscomaycus | reverse complement strand
ACACACACACACACACACACACACACACACACACACACACACACACACACACACACACACACACACACAGCTTTATAAAATTAAGGGAACACTGGAAATCACACATCGGGTCTCGATGAACAAAATATATTAAAGATTAAAATCTTTACTATAAATTGTGTAATTTGTTGAGCAAAAAATGGTCAATGCTCAATGGAAACCATAATCACCAACAGATTGAGGGCTAGATTAAAACTCGCACCGAAAATAAAAAACAAAAATGGAATCAATTTATTCAAATATTACTAGGCATACATGCATATTGTATGCCAAGAAGAATTTTTATTTTATCAGTCAGTTTTATTTTCCAAGTTATATAATTTTAACAAAAGAAGCATTGTAATTTATTTTACCATGGTCAAATGTTATTAGGCAGACATTCTACACTGTGTTTAGACAGATAATACAGCTGCGTTGACGCTAAAAACCTGTGTAGGCCTACTTTTTTTTTCCACACAGAATTTATTAGGAATTCATCTAGAATCGGACCGATAAGCAGAATGGATAAAGGCATCGGTAACAATAAAATTGCATCAATTCTCCTGCCTATGTACATACACACAAAATGTTCTGGTATAAACAAAACACACAGGGGCAATGATATAGATGCTATGATAATTACTGCTTTGCTATAAGTTAGTATAAATATAGGCACATACTGTATAGTAAGGTGCAATTTCCAGAATATAAATGGTATAAAAGAAAATCATTAGTGTCGGGGACCCCAAAATGTGTGTGAACAAATGAAAGGGTTCTTTAACATCTTGCTAAATTCTATGCAAATCAGCCAAGTGGGTAAGATTTGTGCACGCTTCCAACGTGCCTGCAGCACTACTGTTATGTGTGGCCATAAAAGGACGTGATGTTTTGACTGATATTTGTTGACACATAACAGACATTGTGTCCACTACAGTATGTGACTGTAATCTAGCTCTGACTGTAAACAAGTAATTACACACATCATCCCCAAATGCACAATATACAAAATAGGCTGTTCATGCAACTCAATCTGAGCTCGTTCTACCCTGTAGCAAGCAATCACTAACCAGTCCCACTTTGTGCACTGAAAACCAATATGTGACATTTACATTGCCCATAGTCACCCGTGTGATGGTTGTTTTGATCTTGCTCTTTTCTTTTTGGAGGCCAAAGGACACAGTCACAGGGGACAACACATAAAAATATGACAAAATAGCCTAAATGCAGGCCAAAAAATAGGTTGTCATTTCAGAGCTATTCTATATCACTGACCTTTGCAGAAGGTGTTGGCTAGGCACAATCCTAAATGCTAACATACATAGTGTCTGAATGGCCACTTAATCTTCTATCCTTTATGTTGTTGACAGTAGAATGAGCCTGCATACAAAATTACCCTGCTGCACATACGCTTTCTGCTATTAAAACCATTAATAATAAAACCATTAATAATAAAAGTGCATGTCAGGAAAGTGGGTAGCATATGCTAAATTGACTCACAAAAGGGGAGGGGGGGCTCTCACTGAAAGGATAAAACAGGGTAAGTTGAAGGAGGTATGTGTGCACTGTTTATGTATGGTTTGTATGTATTTACTTATGTGCATACACATTTCTCAAATTTGTGTGTTTGTGATTGTGTATATATGTGCTTTATGTATACACGTGTTTTCCTGTGTTTGTGTGTATGGGTAACTTACAACCTGTTATCCTGTTGTCTTTAAGACTGGCCAGGTGTCACTCAGCACAGTTATTCATTACCAAGGTAACTTGGCCTGAACATGGCAGGCGCTAACTTCCTGTCACCGATACTTCCACTGACCTTCAGTGTGTGCCAGAAACTCTCCTTATATACACATACACCGAAAACAGACACACACACACTCAATAAAACATACACATACATACAGTTCTGTCCAGGATTCACTGAAATGACATATTTACAGTATTCTAGCTTCAAACATATCAATGGTCCAGAAATCCTGGCTACAGTGCCAAAGTTCAGTATGACTTTAACCAAAGGTGGGTATTAAACAGGGCTTTTGCAGTTCCCTTGTGGTGATTTAAGGTGGTTGAATACAGCATTATGTGGTATTACCGTCATGTGCTACAAATTTACTTTTTTCCTCAATTTAGTGAGTTCTGACAATCTCTGCTGTGGAGACTTATAATTCAAATAAATGGGGCCATAAAAAATAAAAAAAACTCTCTTACTCACTCAAAACGTATCATGTTGAAGTCAACATAAACATTGTAACAATAAAAGTCATGTAAACACGTAACAATATTCCAGTTTGGAAGTCTAAAATGAGCATTGCATCGAATAAATTGCCATTGCGGCGTTGCGTGACGTTTTGCGGTGTTGGGTGCTGTTTCGGCAAATAACCGCGTCGTTTCGCACATTCAAGCACTGCTTGTTCAAAATGCATTGCGCTTCTGGCCAATGAAAAATTTCAGACCAAGATGGCAGAGTCATCAGTAAAGCGAGAGTTACCATCAGCAAATACGAATAATTGTAGTTTTTCCTTCAACATGTTTGATAATGAATATTTTCATATGCTGTAGGCTAGGTAGCTCTGCATTTAACTTAAGGTAAGCTTATACAGGTAAGCTTATACAGACATAAGAATTAATTAATTGATTCCGTTGATGAGTTAATATATGGCAAACGTCTTGGGGAGGACTTAACATTGAGGTAAAAAAGCTACAGGGTTTTGAAAAAGTTCAATAGCGATTTGACATGAAAAATTCTCAAAATGTTATGAATTTGGAACAAAAAGTTATAATGAAATCCAGATTTAATTATTAATGAAAAGAGAAGTGTAAGAAATACAAATAATGTTTAATACCACATTAAACTCCATTCACTTTCCATTAACTTTCTATTGTGGATACTCTTAATTTTTCAAACACGCACCCAACCTTTTTCATAATACAATCTTCATTCAAAACCCACTAGAATAATAAAATTTGAATTTAAGATACTTTAAGCTGCATTAATTCCTAGTTTGCGGTTAGTGGTCAAAACCACAATATGCTCAGATTTGTCCACATTAAGCCTTTTGGACAGTATGGACAGAAAAAACTAATTGAAAAACAGAATAAGGATTATTATCACATACTGTACAATTTGAACGGTAGTATTTTTGTGACCACATGCTCTCCACCATGTGATCCGCAATTAAGTCAGTGAGATCAAGCACAGATGACGGTTTAAGCTTTCAGGAATGGCTTTGCCAGCCTTCCAGCACCATGGCAACTCCCTTGAGGAGCCTGTTCTGTGATTGGGAAGACAGGAAACACTCACCCAATATGGTTATTAAAACAGATTTGGGGTCCGTTACTGGTTACATCATTGGTGTGAGTCAGGCGTTAATTTGCTCAGGTATCATGTGCACCCATATACGCAGCCATCTGTCGCAATGGCTCCGGGAGGCACAGCGATCTGTCGCTTAGTTTAATGGCCATGCTGCATTGGACCATTGTCAAAGCATTAGGCAAAAATATCACAGTGGTACACAGGAGCCATATTGTGATATATTGAAGGCTGCCCTCTATATATGGACAAAGGTACTGCATAGTATATATTTTGTAAATGTGGTGTAAGAAAGTGGATTCAGTATGGAAATGGAAGCAGAATAGCTGTTGCTCTGAAACTGCAAAAGACGTTTGTTTCTAGATGAGATTGTATCAACATGTCCACATATTAAAACCAGAGCAACAAAAAAAAATAGATAACCATCATTTTCCTGTTTCAGCTTGGCACCGTCACTTGGGCCACAGCAAGAATACTGTCCTCTGCTGCCACGCTCTGCCGTCATACGTCCCTCCTCTGACACAGAGAAAATTGATCCATTGTTTGGGAGAGGTCAAAGGGTTAGTTCATTCAAAACAAAGTAAAGTTGTTGCTGAAAGAAAACAACACTGTTCTTAACCACCTCTATTGACTATTATGCCTGCATTATTTTGTATGTCTACAAACACACACTCTCACAAGACACAAACACACACACCATACATTAACAAAGGCCTGCTGTATCAGCAAGCCAGTGGGGGTGGATGGTTGCATAACACCACTGTGGTGGGTGTGTGTTGTCCTTGCCAAAAACACTCCCTTTTGATTCTACCTGTGCTTTGGCCCGAAACCGATGCTTTTTTCCACACTCGTTTTATTTATGATCATGTTAATAATGAGTTTGTGAGAAGTTGAATGTTGTGTTTATTTTTAGACGTAATGAATTCTGTGTGGAAAATTAACTGAGTGACTCCTGTTGAAGTGATGAGTCTGCACTGAAGTTGACAAAATGAAAATAATACAAAAATGATTAGATTCAAAATTACAGTACACTCTGTCTGCCTCTGTTTGTCTTCTAAGTCTGTAAGTAGCCTTAAATATTCTATAGATTAAGCTGATTGCACTGTTATCTAGGTTGACTTGCTTGTTAATTTGGTCAATTTTGCTTGAGTGAAGCCATTAGCCAGCCTTTGAAATCCAGGTTTAATAGGCTTAGCTCTGAACTAGCTTGATTAGAAGAAGGTGGGGACTAAATATGTTGTTCAGTATTTTAGCAGGTACAAGAAGCCACTTGAAAGTCAGTACACTCGGTCTGCCAGTTGAGCTGTTTGTCTTCTAAGTCTGTCAGTAGCATTTCACATTCTATAGATTAAGTTGATTGCACTCTTATCTAGGTTGACTTGCTTGTAAAATTGGTAAATATTGCTTGCTAAGTGAAGCCATTAGCCAGCCTTTGAAATCCAGGTTCAATAGGCTTAGTTCTGAAACTAGCTTGATTAGAAGGTGTGGCCTAAATAAGTTGTTCAGTATAGCGCTATTTAGCTAGCCGCTAACTGTGTAGCGCCAGCTGTAGGCGCCAGCGTGAGCAGGAAGACAGTGGGCGCACAAAGACAAAGGGAGTCTTCCTGTGGGAGTCATCCGAGGACATCTGACACGCAGATCTCAAACAGAATCTCTAATTGCCTCGCTGACATCAGTGCTTGGATGTCTTCGCATCACCTCAAGCTCAACCTTGAAAAGACAGAGCTAGTCTACCTCCCGGCAAAGAACTGCCCCCAAATGGACATGTCCAATTACCTTTGAGAACACCTCAGTGTCCTCCTGTCCAACTGCAAAGAGCCTCAGAGTTGTCTTGGACAGTCAACTGTCCTGCGCAGCCAACATTGCCGCAATGACCCGAACCTGCAGATTTGCCCTCTAGAACATCAGAAGGATAAGACCTTTCTTCACAAACGAAGCGGCATCCGGGGGAGTCGCTGTGACATTTACAGTTGGAACCCTCGGTACTGTCTGTCCATGCCGTCTTGGTGCAGGGCAGCTGGACCGGGGGAGAGCAGAAGGCGACTGCTGTCCCAATGTGCGCTCTAGTGGATCGGCCCGGTTTTCAGAAAGCCAGAGTTTGCTGCTTTCGGACCTGGCTTCAGATGGTAGGTGGCTGATCACAAGGGGATAATTACTTGCCCACTGACGGAGGTCAAAGTCTCCTGCTGAAAGGGTAGCTCTTAGTTTGTTAAGGAGTGTTTGAGCTCCTACGGATGAGGGGAAGCTTTGCAAGCAATTGTCAACATAGAAGCACTGAGTTACTGAATACTGCACGTTTTCATCAGATAAGTCATCCTTCACATGATTTTGTAGGGTGTAGGTCACACAACAGGGGCTACATGTGGTGACGAAGGGAAGAACCTGCCATTGGTACACTGAAGGTAGAACATCTTTGTTCATATCACGCCATAGGAAACGAAGAAGGGGCTTGTCTCGAGGCAAGAGGAGGATCTGGTGAAACATCCCTTTAATGTCACCACTTATCGTGACAGCTTGCTGCCTGAAACGCAACAGCACCCAAGGAGTGATGGCCTGAGGACAGGTCCTGGTAGCAGGTATTTGAGACATTGTCCCTGAAAGGTGAATGAGCAGTCAAATACAATGCGATCTTTGTTGTTATGTGTTACCATATGGTAAGGAATGTACCAAGCTTCTTCGGTGCTGTGAACCTCCTCAGGGGTCAGCTTAGCCACATAGCCAGCTTTTGTCAAGTTCTGCAATCTGGTCACAATATGAATTGGCTTTGCCTGGATCCTTGGCCAGTCGGGATTCAGTGTTATGGAGTCATGACATCACTGCAGATCGAGGCATGTTAAGAAGAGGAGAAGTTGCTAGCCTAAGAAGCGGAGTAGCATAGCAGTTAACGCCATTCACTTGAATTCTTGTCCTACCCTGCTCAAGGAGCTCCATGGCTTGTTGGTCTTGCCTTGATCTGATGACGACTTTCTCACTGTGTACAGGTAGTGCATCGAGTTTCCAGAGTCTTTCAACATGATAACGCAGTTAATCAGCAGGGGAACCACTTAAGGATGTGAACAGACATTGGACGGGCTGTGAAGATTTTAGAGGCTAAAAATCTCGGATTGGGCCTTGGAGTGTCCATCCTAGACGAGGTTTGACAGCCGCAGGTTATCCAGAAGGGCCCAGTCGGACTGGAGCAGTGACGGGAGTGATAAGGTGGATGTGGTCTGAGCCTATGAGAAGTAGTGGTGGTGCTCTTTTAATGTATGGTAATGGAAGGCCTTGTAGATGCCTGTATCTTCTCTGCAGAGATATTACAGGAAAAGTATGATCAAGAGCAGTGATGGCTTAGGTGTAGGGGTCCGAAGCATAGGAGAAAGCAAGAGCTAATAGTTTGGCTTGGTCTACTTTCAGATGATCAAGAACATGATATTTGAATTGCTCCGTCTCATTAGGGTTAAGTAGTTTACTAAGTGCCATTCGTAACATCCTATACTGCATCTCATCTTCTTTTGTAAGGTTTTTTAAGGAAAAGAGGGGCCCTCAAGCTTGTAGACGTGGGTTCTGCCAGTAAGTGGTGCTAAAGGTTTCTGTTGGCTATGAGATGGTAAGGACTGAGGCTGGGAGGAGATGGAAACGAGAGGCTGAGCAGGGTTTACAGATGGGGGATTAAACGGCTGAGCACTTTGCAAGTGGCTTTCTGGTGGTGCGGCAGGAAAGCTAGATGGTAGTAAATCTTGCGGTGAAAGGATAGGTCTGGGCAGACCAGCTGAAGGGATTGCAGCATCAAGGATTGACATATCATGTAAGTAAGGTATGGCAGACGAGAAAGCAACAGGATGACGGCTGACCCCTGGTGGACAAGAGGATGACTGATGTGGTAAATCAAACCTTGTATATGGTAAGGCTTGCTGGGTTGCTGGGGAAGCAGACGATGGGTTATACACAGTGTGTCTGCTAACTGTAGATGCCCCAGACTTGGATGAGTGTCGGGAGGAAGGAGGAAATAATCTATACATGTATTGTTGAATACCTCTCATTGTCACTAAAATCTCCTTTATGATTTCAACCTGATCAATAGGCACAGGATCAAATGCAGTTGACTCCTCTTCTCTTGCACTTTCAGGCTCCGGTCTCTGTTGACCACCTCTGTCATCCTGCAACCCATGTGTGTCTGTTGTATATATTGGGCATTCCGTTTGTACTGTTTGACATGCAGCACCTTTAACTCCAGGGTATTGGACCTCATAGTCTTGTAGATGGACAGGGTGTCGGCCTTCACGGCCTGAACGTCAAAGTGTTCCATCTAAGGGCTGAGAATCCATGACAATAGACTAGTTCCTGGGTTTCGGCACCATCTTGTACTAAAGTATTGGTTCTAGAATGGTAATTGTACTATCGTCATGGGGCATCGGTTAGAATGCCTAAGTACACCAGGAGACATGAAGATCCACTGAACAATTTTATTGGTTCATCAAGGTTTGACATTTATCAACTGATGAGTGGAAACAGACACTCACAGGTTGTTCTATCAGAACTGCCTCCCCATGTGAGAGTCAAAGAGTGGAAGGGAGTTTATTTTATTTTATTTATTTATTAGTTTATTTGACAGGGACAGTGTACATTAATTAACATTGCTGCAAATGCACCAGAATTAGCCAAAAGGCTATTTTTCATCCGTTGTCCCTGGACAGATCTTAAAATTGTCTAGTGCAGTCCTTAAATGTGATCAGGTGAACTCAGGAGGGGTGAAGGGTGAAAGCACTGTCCAATCAGTGATGAGAAAGGAGAGGAGAGAAAGTGAGGTAAAGGAAGTGAGGTAGGTGAAGGTAGTGAGGAAAGAAAAATTTAGAATTGGAGATCTTTACTACAGCGACGGTCACTTGCGCGGGGGAAGCGCTCTCTCGTCGTTGCCCGGCACTACCTTCCTGGCACGGGGCTGCGGAGCTGAAGACAAGCTGAGAGGGGTAGGCGGCATGGCTTTGGTAAACTGGGGGGCTTTCTCGGGGCTGCCCGGACGACCCCTTTTGGCGCAGGGCAATGGGACCTGGGCGGCTGGCTGGCTGATGAGCTCTCTCGTTGCTAACTTTCTAAACTGGCATGGCCCTATTGGTCCGGGGAGGCGGGACTGGCGAGGAGGCAACCAGGGGAGTTGCCGTGGCATATACAGTTGGAATCAGGTGGGTGCTGGGTGGCACGAATCCCAGGGCGCAGACCAATGGGCCCTTCCTGGTGCAGGGCTGCAGAACCACCTAGGTCCTGTCCAACAAAGCCAACCTGGTTCAGGCTAGTGGGGCACTGATGACGCCAACCAGCGTGGATCCTCCTCCCATGCTGCCTAGCTAAACCTTCCTGGTGTGGGGCAGCGGTACCAGTGGAGAGCTGGCTAAAGGGACCGTCTGGGCGAGGAGGGGCAAAGGAGAGGAGGGCTCTCGATGCAGCCTGCGACACCGGGGTGCTGGTGGGTGCTTGTCAGCAGGACCTCAGACACGCTAGCTTATACGACCTCTGGGCGCCGGCAGGCGGGGGTTGCACTGCATGCGGTGGTGAGATGGTGTAATGGGTTTCTGGAGTGCAGGCGCGAGCCAGAGAGAAACACGGTAGAGACAGTTAAAGGCTGCATGCGAGCCGTGCTCAACTTTTATTAAGGAATAACAGCAGGCCTTCTGGCAAAACAAACAGAGAAAGCAACATCAGTGAAAACAATGAACTGGTGCGCAGAGCTGGGGCATGGCAGAGAGCCTGTGCATCCTTCCTTGGCCGTCCTCCACCAGGAGGATCATCCCCGATCATTAAACCAACAACTATAAAGTCGCAAAAGCTGTGGAGAATACACACTGGGAATCAATCCAAAGAAAATATGGTGACATACTGGAAACTATTATCCATCATCTGAAAATGCAGAAAAGTTGAGAAAGCAGCCCCGCAACAAGGACGACATTACGAAGATGCACATAACGTATTAGTCCTATTATGCTGTTATTTTGATTGTACATTTGATATAGTATTTGCATTCTTGTAATTGAACCATTTCTCGCCAAATAATGCGATTGTACTTATTATTACTTTTTGTTTTACTTTTGTTTTACTTATATTTTGTTTGAATACATATTAGAAATTGACCACATACAACAGCAATTTTGATTTACACTTTATTTGCAAATACCCAGACAATCTTGCTATATATACTTTAAAGTTTAAAAACACAATAAAAAGTCTTATTCATGTTTAGTTTTTTTAAACTTTACTACAAATTATTACACTAGATTTCACTTTTACAGTAAAAATAGAGATCCAATATATGGTTATGGTATGCCCTGCATGAATATTTGCATTTGCTTTTCATCTTCGTCACTTAAGGAGTAGAGCGTGCAAACAACTTTTTTAACCACATCCACCCGCATTTTCTGACTGTCTATGTGAGGGAATAGTCAGTTGCTCAGGTGGAGTGGAGAGTTTCTGGACATTCAAAAATCTTCACGGTACTCTTTTGGAAGTATTTAATGTTCAGAAAACTGTACCACTAAGCACTTGTTCATCCAGGCCTTATCCAAAAACGTTGTTTCTTGTATGGGCAGCAGCTGTGAATATAACCTTTTCTTGCACGATGGGACAGATTATACAAAAGTATACCTATATTTGATGGTAAACATGAAACCAGTGAAACTAACTACAGCCACACATACTCGTCCGCCAAGTCTGGCCTTTTTAGATTTATCCCAAAAAAAATTAAATCTCTTTTTTTTAAATCTCTTTTTTTAAAGCCGGATTAGTGTGGACAAAAGGCCAAGAGAGAGAGAAAAAGTTGCGGTTTCGAATTTACCCGTGCTATTGTGGACATATCCTTAAGTGTATCGAATCTAAATCAAGAGGAGAGTGGTAATGAGTATACCAGTCTTGCAGTCTTGAAATATAATCCTAGGTCTACGCTGTTTTAGAAGACTGAGACCATTCTTGAGTACTAAACCGTATCTTGTATTGTAGGGGTCAGGATAGTCCAGTGGTTTGAGTCCCAGAGTTGGCCTACCTTTAAGCATCCTTGAGCCTTGAGTAAGATGCCTAACCCCTATCTGCTCCATGTAATAGCAGCATGTAATTGAAAGTCACTTTGGATCAAAGTGTCTGCTAAATGACCCAATTGTAATTGTAATTGTGCTGAATTTGGTGTGTTGTTAAATTTTTAGCAATTGTAATATAGTTTTCAGCACCAATTCAGTTTATGTGAACATGGCTTATATAAAGTAAAACAACACCATTGTTGTGTGTTTTCCATGCCCACAAAAAAGAAAGAAAACTAAAGTTTACATTCTGTTCAAACAGTTCTGTTACATTTGCCAAGTGTTTGTGATGACAGCTGAACTACTCAGAATCTATGTTGGTGCTGATATTTATGATTAAATCCCAGGGGGCAAACTATAGCTAGAATATCAAATAAAGCTTGAGCCATAAAACCTAAGAGCAACCCTACATTATTATCTTGGACATGAGTACGTTCACAACTACAACACAACTACACTAGAACATTCTGATCAAAAAGAATAACACTATAGCTCTGAACCTTGTATCTGAGTCTATACTATCAGGACATGACTAGATAAAGGGTTGCTAAGCAACTAGAAGCTAGCTGCATACATCTCATTAAAAGAGAAAACAGTCATTAACCTACGGCCACAGCTCAGCCCGCCGTCCAGAATAGAGAGCATTACGCTCTCTCTTTGCTCGCCCGCTCTCCCCCGCTCTCTCTGTGTGCGTGGGAAGGTATGTGTGTGCTCTAATTGCAGGAGGGAGACCAGGTGCGCTTGGATGCTCAGCTGCGGCCAATGTCTAATACAAAAACAACACTAACTTCACCACTGAGACAGGTACAACATCTCACTATTAGCCTTAAGTATAAGTCTAATAGTTGAAGCCTGATCTACTGTCATATTTACGAACAACAAGGCTGTGTAATATGTCAGTCAGCCAACAGCAGTCGATCACAGAGATATTCGTGTTAAAGTCAATTCTTCAAATCTGCCCTTATCGTATACCAGTTGATCTTGGGTTTTTGGTTGGATGCACTTTTGAAATTCAAGTAAAAATGTTAATGCTAGCCAAACTGGCATGCGGTCATACCATACCAGTACCATCTACACAGCAAGATTAGAACTTTGTGAAATTGGCACTTAATTAGTCATCTTTGTCTCCTTTCGCTGAATGACCCATTTATGGCAAACACATTTTGGGTAAAATTTGTGCACTTTCTTTATAAATGAAAATAAACATGAACATGAGTTCTTAAGCATTCTCCTTACCACGCCTATAGAAAAGTAGTTGTTAATGATGCTGTATGGTACGGGGTCCCCCTTCTCCTCCTTGTCGTCCGGGATGATTTCGATGTTCCAACGGTCCAAGAGTACCTCGGTACTGTGCTCGATGTCTCGCAAAAACTTCAGCAAGCTGCCACCTTCGTAGCCTGCAGAGCCGCAGAAAGTCAGACATGTATGTAATTCACTATATCTTTTGTATAGTTTGGGTAAAGTATAACTAGTCTACTGTATTATTCACACTTAACTAATATGGTTCCAATATATGATACAGGATTAGACCATATTAGTGGACAATATGAACACAATATTATAGCACACATAGGCCAAGATGCTTCCACACTGTGCACTTTGTAGTGCAAAGCCTAGCATCCACTAGGCTTAAAGCTGACAATTGCGATTTCAGCAATCGTTTATTTAACCAAAAACAAGTAACTTGTCAGAAAACATGTAGAAGATACAAAAGATAAAATGTACTGGTCTTTTTCACCGAAACGTAATGTAAACAATATGTAACGTTTATAATCCAATTTCTTACTGTAGCTCCAAAATGCCATGGTAAATGACATACGGAGTGCTGCAGAATGGCGTGTCTTTTCTATGCTCCCATGTGCTAAGCTTCTTCCTCCCCCTCTCAACTTTCATTGTGCTCTCATTGGCTATCGATGGACGACAATCGAAGATTCAACATTTTGAAAATCACATTAAAAGAGAATTATTACAATTATTACAATTATACGAATTTTAATAGACTATTTAATCAGTGATTTTGCACCTGACAACATAGATCCAATGGGCCTCCACCATTTTAAAGACTTAAATTGCAGCAGCCTAATAGCAGAGTGGACAAACAAGGGCTATTATTAGGCTGCCATGTGAAGGAGTTGCCCTTGTTCCAGAACCTTCGGCGTGCATGGCAATCCATCAGGGAGCCTCACAAGGCCTCTGGTTTGGCCCAGTAGGGGACAGTCTGCCTCAGCAACCTTACCTCTTATTACGATACAGTATGTTATACAGCACTGCTGTGAGGGCCATGTGTAAGACATGTACATGTGCACATTTATTAAAAGCTCTATGTATACATACTGTACATATACAAACTCATACTGTACGTATGTACAGCTGCTCTGCTTGCCCACAGAGACACAGTGAAGTACTCATAATCAGTGATTCTGCTTATTGGGCCATTAAACGAGCCAATAAACAGCATTCACAAAGGAATAGTGTTAATTTTTAGAGCACAAGATACAGTGCACTGGAAAGACGAAAATATATATAGGAAAAAATCCTATGGTAAGTATAGAAGTTCTGTAGAATAGAACAAACTAAAACTAGGATAAAATCATATACAATATGTAATATCCACACATGCACAGATGGCCAAGCGGGACTCTTACCTCCTCCCCACCGTAGACAGCGTGCCAGGTCATTTCCTGTCCCCAGAGGAAGGATGGCCACTGGAGGGTCCTGGGCAAAGTTGGCTTTGTCTGCAGGCAATGACAGATCACAACACATGTTAGATCAGGCCAATGACGTTTGGGTAGAGGTGGTTTCTTCTATAGACAGTCATTATAATTTGTAATCATATAATAATAATAATAATCTTTATTATACTCCTAATGGAATTTACTACCATGAACTCATCTCATCTCATCTCATATACTACCATGAATTAGATGTTAAATTTGCAATTTAGTTTTAACACAACAGGAGAAACTAATAGGGGAGGTGTAAGGATATTGTTTACCTATGCAGTCTAAGATCCAGCCCACAGTGCCATCACCTCCACAAGCAAGCACCCGGAAATCAGGCACATCGTGGAAAAAGTTGAGCCTTGACAGACAGGTAA
Source organism: Percopsis omiscomaycus (assembly GCA_027575585.1). Taxonomy (NCBI): domain Eukaryota; kingdom Metazoa; phylum Chordata; class Actinopteri; order Percopsiformes; family Percopsidae; genus Percopsis; species Percopsis omiscomaycus. The sequence continues at coordinate 1,999 of JAODLI010058928.1, read as the reverse complement.
TTACATACAGTCAATAAACAAAACCGCTTCATTCACATTTGTATGTAATTGTGTGCTATTCATAGTAGTAGGTGCTATTCATATTAGAAAACAGAATGGTGGGAAAGAGAGAGACACGCATTCATCTCGATGTCCGCTCGCTTGCTGAATTAGTCAATCTCAGATCCCAGGAGGGGGTCATAGATTGTGTCCCCTTCAAAGGAAGCTTTAATGTTTGTTAGGCCAAAGGTGTTGACAGTAGCTTTTATCTTTCTCCATCGTTTAACAGCTGCCATCAGCTACTTTAACTACTTTACACCTTGTGTATTGTTATTATAAAAAGCAGCACTATAGTAGTTTATCTAATAAATTATGTGGCATATGGGGGCCTTACTGTAATGAGGGGCAGTTTGTCTTAGAAAAACACTCTAACGTTGACATGAAGTAGGCCTATTTATATTGTCATTTGTAAATATGACTGAAACAATGTTTCTGATCACTAAAAACACTTGCTAGCTACATTCCCTAAATCATTTTCTCTGAGTGAGCCATCTTAAAATCTGCCCAGCCTGTTGCTAAGGAGCCCATGGTAACAGAACTAGAAAGTTTCGCTGGACAACCCTCCAAGAAACCTTGATATGTACACATCTATTTGTGTTTTTGTGCATAGATGAGATAATGCTGCACCTAAACTCTCTCCCGTGTCAAAACAAATGTATTCATTTAGTCTCTCGGTCTGACATAGACTTTTTTTATTGCACATTGTCCAGGGGCACTGAACCCAGCTACCCACCCTCACTGAAATGCGTTTCTGCCGCCCCCACACATACACACTTTTTCTATGCTAGTGTAACCAAGTTGAAATTGTATTTATTTAATTTATTTGTTTCGTTATGAAATATCAAGAAATTATGTTGATATAAGCTAAGTTCTTATAAGCTCCATGTATTCGCTTGAGTGTACCTGTACTGTTGCATTAAGACGCCATTGTTTTTGGGTGTCATGACAGCTACGTGACTCAGTCTGCAGTACACAGTTCTGTAAGTTATATGTTGGACATTTGCTCCTTCATGTGTGGTTTTCTGCTAACAGGGGACTGACCGCCTGTGTGTGTGTGTGTGTGGAGGATATATGTTGACACTCTTTTGTTGATCCGTACAGACACCTTAATTAAAAGAACCCGCGGGAGACTGTATCAGAGCCCTTCTTTGGAGCAGTGCAGAACTTGAACACAACACAGATTGGGTATATAGCTAATCACCTGAATCACTGTGATAGAGTAGGCTCAAGCCCGTTACACTAGGATTTTAAAAAAACAACTATGAAACTGCTATTCAGAATGGGAGCTTTCTGTGTCTAAAAACGATCCGGTATTGGTCAAGTTGGCCATCCAGCCAATCCACCAGGGTCAAGTTTGGGCCAGAGACTAGAAGAAAGTCAGTTGGAGTGTGTTCTCCTACATAAATGAGGGAATCCTGTATACGGATGCAACAATGTTGCTGTCTTGCTAAGGGATGTCAGCCAAGTTAGCCAATGATCATACTGTATAAAATAGTTACCTATTAATACTTTATCAAGATTGCCAGTCAATTCTGCATAACTCTTGTATCTTCAGTTTGCATGGTGTTTCAACAAATCGATCGGTCCAATAAGCAATTTGTTTCTTGTAATGAGAGAAGAAAGAATACATTTAGTTGTTTTGACTAAACTACAGCATTCCGATTGACAAAGCATAAAACTGAGGTTTAGCCTCATACTGTTTTGTCTGTGTTTGTTTGTTTTTCTAAATGTCTAAATGATGAAAACCTTTATAGTGTAAAAAAAGCCATAATAGGACTGGACTCCATAAAGCCCTGTTATCCTTGCAGTCTCACATTCTCTTTTTTATAACTGCGGCGTCTGTCCTGTTGCTGCCTGCATAAATATAAAAAAATATATACAATCATATACACTCACCTAAAGGATTATTAGGAACACCTGTTCAATTTCTCATTAATGCAATTATCTAATCAACCATTCA